>NCQT01087157.1:4731-16415 GCA_002740465.1 Stenocereus thurberi | reverse complement strand
ACATGTTGAAATGCCTGTTTTTTTTTTTCAAAAAAAAATAAAAATCTGAACAGCTTTTGAAGAGAAGTCCAAAAGATTCTGTCCACTGAATGCTTAAAATAAAGTTTGTCTTTTGTTTTTAGAAAAAATTGCTCCATTTAGGACCTGTTCTTTTTGTTAGTAAATTTACTTTTATCAGCTTGTACCAACTCCTATCAATTTGTATCAGCTTTTACTAACTCTGACAAAAAAATTTCAATCCTTTCCAACTCTAACTCATTTTTCCCAACTTCTACTAATTTCCTGCAAAATTTCTTACAAACAAATTTTCACTCTTTTACATTAGGTTTCTTATGAACGTCTTCCAAATTCTACGGACTCCTTTTTGCCAACCTTGATAAACTCCTACCATTTACTCCAAAAAAAAAAAACAATTCCTTTCAACTCTTGCGCACTTTTGTCAATTTTTACCAGATTCACCTAATTTATGAACTCTTATTAGCAGCAAAAAGAACATGCCTTAGTATCAATTGGCACTTTGAAAGAGGCAGCAAAAAAAAAGGGTAATTTAAAAGAGAAATAAATATATCTTGATTCTATACAACTCTATGCCAATTGTACTCATAATCTCTGCGCTGTTAATGCGCTTAGGGATTAAAATCCAAACCTCACATTGACTTAGAAGAAGGGGATGTTAGATACCGAATGGTACCACTTTAGTGGTTTTTTGTTCGACAATGCAGGATGAAGGGTCTGTTTTTTCATTGGTAAATAAGATTGGTAAAAGGAAAAAATTGATAAATCCTTAAAATAGCTAGAATTGAATGTCAACAAGTTTGATACGACACGAAAATAAGGAATTCATTCCATAACAGCTCTTGGTAAAAAACCAGCCTTAGCCTTGGCAATGGCTCTTCATTTGAGTTTCATTTGTTTTTGGGTTAGTAATTAGTAAATAGTTAAAGGCCAAAATCCAACATGCACAATGACGACAAACATAGAACCAAAGACAAGAGAGAAAACCAAAGTACCACACAACTACCAATTAAAAATAAGAATTAGATTCAAAACTCTTAACTGGGTAATCTAGTTTACCAGATTTTCTTCATTCCAAGCTTTCAAACAATAAAACAACCTCACATCACTTCCAGGGTGCACCACCTTCCTTGCTTTAGGTGGTATTGAATAGAAGTAGCAATTGAAGTGAAATTTCCTCCAGTTTCTGTGCTCTTGTACTGTAAATAATGCTCATCCTCTTTGGGCTTTTCCTTGCGTTCAGATTTAATAGTGATGTAAGTTGAGTTCATATTTCCAGTCACATTTGTAGTATTACAATTTTCTTCCAGGGAAATTACATGTTAAGTGTACCGTTTAACATTGCCCATTGGGCACTCCAGGTGGCTTTAGTTTCAATGCACATGTTTGAGGGTTTCGGACCGCTTTAGCTGGGTTTAGCATCACTTTATAATTTACCAAAAACTCATCATAGTACAAATATGTTGGTAGTTGCTTGGAGTTCAATGCATGATTTTATGGAATTGGACCTGGCCTGCCAATGCATGTTGTACACAAGGTCTAAACCATTTTTGCTGAATCATAATAAAAATAGGTGAATTTTAGGAATAAAAGTGAGTGAATTTGCAGTACAAGTAAAATTTGACATAGGGAAAGCTCTCAGAGATTCAGTATTATTTCCTAACCTAAATCCAAGCATATTAAAAAATAATAAAAGAATTCTTGTTTTCATTATTATTTTTTATATGTTATGGTTGTTGTAAATTAAATTTTAAATGACTTGTTGAAATGATGATATGTGTAATGTACAAATAATTTACGAATATATGCTTTGTTTATAGTTGCTTGACGCAACAATTTCCGGTATTCTTAGCAATGTATTGCAAAATTAATTCAAGTTTGAAAATGATTATAATTCAAAATACCTAGAATGCACATTTTTGGTAGTTAGTAAATTATAGTCGATATTACTGGTAGATGGTGTAGTAAATGGTGGGGTAGAATCTTCTACAATCAAATGTTTTTCATTTATTAATGGGTTTTTGTTAGGAGGAGAGTGACATAGGGTGTTTTTTAAAATCAAGAGATAGTGTAAAAATTAGATATAAGAATATATTGGATACAAAAGTTGGTGGTAAAATTATTAGTTTATGATTATCAATATTTTTTTAAAAAATTTGTCTTTTAATTTTGATTATATTCTTAAAATAAGTACGCAACTTTTATATAATCAAGGACAAATCTATGTATTTACATAATTTAATAATTCATCAAATAATATGCATTTTATGAATATACAAAAATGCATTTTATGAAGAAGTAATATCATTACTACCACATTGGGTACCGTGAGGCAAACACCGCTGAACTTCCAAGTAATGCAAATTTTCAGTTTACAAGGCTATTGGTTATTGCCCATGCCTCCAACTGACCATCTCTAGGGTACTGAATTATTTCGCCGAATTATAAACAAGCTATCAATTTTCTTTTCGAAAAGTATGGTACGTGATTGTAAGATTGGTTCTCTCTTGATAAATATATCCTGATATTGTAAATTATTGTTAAAGGAAATTGTATCTGACTTCAGCCATTGGTGTAGTTTGACTACGAACATTAAGAGAACTCCTAAATTAAAAGGCTATAACTTGCATAAAATGTCATTGCCAACTTACTCATTTACATGCATACAATTTTGAATTCATTCCTTTTATCTGGTTGCTAGGAAAGAATGATACCCAAAGACTAAAATCTTAAATAGGGCGTTCCTTTTTAAAATTTACAGAATACGCAAACTCTACATAATGAGAAGAAGATGATCGGGGAACTTTTAATTTACCACGAAAAGAACAGACCCTGCACTTTCTTTAACTTATAGGTGTGAATCAATCCAGTTGGAATCTTATCCCGAAGAAGTAGTGGGGTTCGTTGTATAATTTTTTTCTGATAAACACTTGATTTCGGATGATCTAAACCTGGCATTTTTTAAATTTTAAACAAAGGAGACCACACAAAATCCATGCAAAATTGATGGTGGACCAAATTACTAAGGCAAATTGTGGCCAGTTCCCCATGGGCCGTAGGGGAAATGGAAAAGGCTCAAGAAAAACCCGTAATACATATATAAAGTTTTATCTTGACGGCCCAATCACTCTCTTTCACAATCTCTTTCTTCACTGTGTGGACTAAAAATGGAATGCCTGGCTCGACACGATGAACCAACGAAAATCAGACCTGAAGTTAATAAGGGAGATCTGAACCTGATACGAATCGAATCGATTTCGACCCAATTTGATCGTTAACTTTGAAACCATATTCTTTTTAAATTCGAGTAGATCTAAAGTCTAAACTATTTACAAAACTAATATAAAATTTGACCCATTTATTAAATGGGTCAATCTAACCCGACCAATTGTTGCCTTCAAGGGGAATCAAACATGGAGGAATCGTCGCGAATTAGAGAATTACAGAAATTATCTGCATTGAAGAAATTGAATCTCAAATCTAACCTCAAAATACTCCAACTGTATGTTCCCCAAATTCATCGACAATTTCCTTGTTTCTCCCAAATTTCACGCTATCTATGTAACGCTTGTTTGATTTTCTTTTGCACTTGATGCATATAAAAGGTTTTTAGATGATGAATGAAGGACTGGAAAGCTTTCCGCAGTTGGAATCCCGCAATTGGTGATCTCGATTATTTGTAGGTTATTTTCTTGCCACATGTCTCAAGTTATGTATTTCTTCTTCTTCTTCTTCTTCTTCTTCTTCTTCGTTGGTAGTTCTGTTAAATTGTCATCATCAAATCATTAATTGACAATCTGGGCTGCCACAATTCCCATATAAGTAATGTATTTTTGTTTTTGATCATCCTATGTAGAGTATATTTGAGCAGAATCAAAGCAGAATGACAAACATGTGAATTTTCTCTTCATTCCTTCTTTTTTGATCATTTGGGTTTTTAGAAGCTGGGATGGGTATGTGGAAATCAGTGCTTTTGTAACTTGATTATAGGCAATCTAGAATTTAAGAAAATTGAATAAAATTTCTTGGTAGTTTTTGTCCATCCTTGTCTCCTATAGTGGGTTTGCCTCTAATGTAGGTTAGGAAATGTGCTTATACTTTCTTACCCACTAATAGAAATATCAGGAGCCACAATTGGATAGAATATATATCCAATACACTTTCTTTCAGTAGATATTCATTTATATTAGTATGCAAGGTATAGCTTACAAAATTACATAGAAGACCCAACAAAGACACATCCTCTTCGCTTTATGAGTTCAATTTATGGCACAATCTCATAAGTAAGGATATTGAGAATGACGACATTCAATGGCAAGTTCAATTTATGGGCCTTGCTGCTTTCTGCCCTCTTCGCCTTGGCCCCGTTCTTCTCCTCCCAAAAGTATCCACAAACCATTCATGGTACCGATCGGTGATATATTTCCCAAAAGCACAGCCAACTCCAAATCCGCCAATGTAACCCAAGCATCTGATGATCCAATCAATCAACGTGGAGCCTTCTTCTGTGTCATCTGCACTTTCCTTGGGGACGCTTTCTGGTTCAAATGGATTTCCACACTTGTTGGACAGAGGCGCTCCACATAACCCTGAGTTGCCGATGAAAGAGCTGTTATCAAAAGTCCCAAACTGCCTTCCTTGTGGTATTGGACCCTTGAGAAGGTTGTAGGAGACATTGAATACCTCAAGAGATGTTAATTGTGTCAACCCCTGAGGGATCTGCCCTGCAAGTCTGTTGTTGGACAGGTCTAGGGACTCAAGGCGACTAATGTTCGCCAAGGATGATGGTATTTCGCCTTGGAGATTATTATTCGATAGGTTAAGCGCTTCAAGTCCCCTCATTTCGCCAACACTGTACGGGATCACGCCGGTAAAATTGTTACTTGAGAAATCAATTGCTCTGAACACTGTCAAGACCTTCGTCATGTACTGGAGATCATGGCCCTTGTTTGTTATGGTAATGGAGTAATTATACTCTTCACTGGTCCTGGGGTTAATATCCAACTTCGAGAATAGCATAAGGAAATGGACTTCTGTCCCAGATGCGATAGGCTGGCTTTCATCAAGAAGTTTCATGGGAGTCCAACTTTGAAGATAGGCAATTGGTAAATCTCCAGTATGATAATTATTGGCCAGGTCGATGATGCGGAGAGAATGAAAATCAAGCCCGCCTTCTGGTTTACCTATTTTGCCATGAAAATGATTGTATCGTAGGACAAGAATATGCAAGTTTGGGAGACCTCCTAGCCATGATGGAAAAGTATCATTAACATGATTTCTCCCAACATCAAGAACCTCAAGATCTAGGCAGTTGGCCAACGACCTCGGCAGGCTACCCTCCAGTTGATTGCTGCTGAGATTGATCATCTTCAATTTACAGGATTTAGGGTATGGCTGAGGAATGATGCCATTAAATTTGTTGCCTTCCAAATTTAGAACTAAAAGAGAACTGCTAAGGTCACTTATGCAAGTCGGTATCTGACCACTCAGGCGGTTGTTAGTTATGTCAAAACACTTCATTGAAGAAGCTTGACATATTCGATGAGGAATGCTGCCAACCAATTGATTGTCAGAGACCTGATAGCTCACTATGGAGATTGGCGGAATGGGGAGTAAACCTTGTAGCTGGTTATTTTGCAGATCTAGTACTTCTAAATGATGCCATGCAAGGACCATTTCAGGCTTTTCGAACCCTCTTAGGAAGTTATGAGAAACGTAAAGTTCATATAGATTCTCTTGAGTGACATTTACAAACCATTGAGGTATAAATCCATGAATATTGTTGTTTCTCAGGTCTAAAAGGTTCAATTCATGCTGACTGCGTAAAAATTGAGGGAAATCCATCAAGTTGCATGAGTTGAGTTCTAATAAGTTTAATTTTGGAACTGATTCACTGGTGGCCTTTTGACTGCTAAATTTAAGTTTGACACCACTCAAAAAGAGATGTGAAAGATATTTGAGTTCCAAAAATACATCAAAGTTGCCGTGAAGGCTCGGATTCCCCTCCAAATTCAAGGTATTCAATTGGGTTAGATTCATGAGCCAACGTGGGATTTCACCACTCAGTTGATTTTGGGGGAGTTGCAGCATTTGGAGACTGGTCAAGTTGGCAATAACGGATGGGACCTCCCCGCCTAAGTTGACATTTTGAAGAAATAGATCAATTAACTTGCTTAGGCTAGATAAACATGCAATCAGTCTTTCAGGCCCGCTATTGAGATCCGAAAGACCTAAGCCGCGGACCCGTGTTAAGTTAGTGACAGAAGAGGGAAGGTCGCCACCAAGGTACAAATAGGTGAGCTTTGTGAGGTTGCCAAGAGAAAGCGGGATTGGTCCTGAGAAATGACAGTCACGTAAGTCTAGCAATTCTAGATTGGCCAGTTTTCCAATTGAAGAGGGCAATTTCCCCTGAAATGATGTTCCTGGAAGACTCAGTTCCATGAGAGGGCTGTCAACTTGAAATTCGGGAAGGAATCCTTCAATATCCTGGTTTCCATCCAAACGGAGCACTTCCAGATGGGGGAGGTGAAAAATACTGGTTGGAAATTGACCACTAAATGCCGAGTGAGAGAGGTCGAGGCCTACCAACTTGCTGAGTCGACCAAGTTCCGAGGGGATTCGAGAATGATTGAAGTGATTGTAACCGAGGGTAAGATACCGAAGATGGATGAGTTTAAAGAGGGTACTGTTGGAAGGGAAGGTGCCGTAGAGGCAGCTGCTGCTGAGGTCAAGTCCAGTGACATGGCCGGTCTCCTCATCGCAGCTGACGCCGTCCCACGAACAGCAGTCCCCGCGATCAGCCCCCCATGACTTGATCGTTGGGCCTCCATACGGAGACATGGAAGCAATGGCACAGTCTATGGTGAAGCTTTGCTTGAAGTGAAGCAAAGCTGATTTCTCATAGTCCGGGCACGAATATGGTGGCTTTGACGCGAGACTGTTAGGAAGCAGCGCGTCGAAATGAGAAGAAATTAGTACCAATAAACATAAGAGCAAGCGTTCGTAGGACCAAATCCTCATTGTTAATTTCTGGGATTTGTTTCGCGTTGTGTCGTGGGTTTTTAAAACCCCGGTGAATGTTGCACTGCGTTTTATAGACACAACAGAAGGGACCTGTCCCAGTTTTCTTTCTTTTCTTTTTTACCCCTGAAAATTGTGTTTTGAAGTGGTTTTTTTCCCCTTTGGTTTGTCAGCCCTGCTGGTGACTTGACTCTAGTCTCCAGTCATTCGTCACGAGTAAATGTTAGGACTGGTAAGCATGAATGCAGGAGGGGGCATCTGTTCATTGAATGCTTCGAACAAGTAGACAACTTTATATATACATGTTGAGGTGCCTTTGTTTTTTTTTAATTTTAAAAAAAAGAGATAAAACCCATGAAGAAATTATGAAGAGAAGTCCGAGAGATTTTGTTCATTGAATGCTTAGAATAAAATTGTCTTGCATTTTTAGAAAAAAGGTTACTCCATTTATAGTATCAATTGGTACTTTAAAAGAGGTAGAAAAAAATTTAATAATGGCACTTTACAAGAGAAATGAACATACCTTGATTCTACACGACTTTATGCCAACTGTACTCATAATCTCTACGTTGCTAATGTACTTATTGATTAAAATCCAAACTTTACATTGATTTAAAAGAAGGGTATGTTAGATATTATATGAATTCTTGCTAAAAACTACCATTAAACTTTTCAAAATATTCAAATGTGTCACTTGACTTTTTTTTAAGTAAAAAATGTCATTGAACTTACTTAAGAAGATAGAAGAATAAAAATTTAACGTTTCAAAATGAAGAAAAAATGCCCTTATTATAATGACATTTTTGAACATTTTAAAAAGTTCAATGATATTTTTAACTGAAAAAAAAGTTGAGTAGTATTCATGATTATTTTAAAAAGTTTAATGGTATTTTTTAGCAGGAGCTCGATACCATATGGTACCGCTTTAGCCTTTAGTGGATTCTATTTGCCAGTGCATCACTAAGGGCTTTTTTTTTTTTTTTTTTTTTTTTTTTTTTTTTCATTGGTAAGTAAGATTAGTAAACAGAAATGATTGGTAACGAGATGATATACTTAAAGTGGCTAGAATTGAATGTCAGCAGGTTAGGTATGAAGTTAAGGAAATCATTTCACAACTACTCTTTGTAAAAAGCCAGCCTTGATAATGGTTCTTCATTTGGGTTTCATTTGGCTTTCGTCTGCTAGTAATTAATAATTAGCCAAAGGCTAAAATTCAAAATACTATGACAAACACAGAACCAAAGACCAAAAACAAGACCAAAGTACTAGACCAAAGTACTACAACTTCCACTTAAAAACAAGAACTAGGTTTAAAACTTCTAATTAAACATTTGAACAATAAAACAGCTTCATATTGCTCCAACGGTGCACCACCTTTCTTGCTCAGGGTGTTTAGCAGAAGTAGCGATTAAAGTGAAATTTTCTCCAAATTTTCTCCAAATACGAATACAACTACAAAACCCTATGAACAACTTTTGAAGAGAAGTCCCAAAGATTCTGATCATTGAATGCTTAAAATAATGTTGTCATGCGTTTTCTGAAAAAATTACTCCATTTAGCACCTGTTCATTTTCGTTAGTGAATTTACTTTTATTAACTTATAACAATTCTTATTAATTTCTACTAGCTTTTTCCAACTCTGATAAACAAATTTCAATCCTTTCCAACTTTAATCAATCATTCCAAACTTCTACCAATTTCCTTTAGAATTTCTTGCAAACAAATCCCCACAATTTTACGTTTCTTATCAACGTCTTCCAAATTCCACGGACTTCTTTCAATCTTTGTTAACCTTGACCAACTCCTACTAATCATTCCAAAAAAAATACCAACTATTGCCCACTTCTATCAATTTTACCAGCTTCACCTAATTTGCCAACTCTTGATTACCAACGAAAAGGACAAGTCTTGGTATCAATTGGTCCTTTAAAGAGGTAGCCAAAAAAAAAGGTATTTTAAAAGAGAAATGAGTATATCTTGATTCTACATGACTCTATACCAATTGTACTCATAATCTCTGCGCTGCTAATGCACTTACAAATTTAAATTCAAACTTTAAATTTATTTGAAAAAAGGGTATGTTAGATACCATATGGTACCAGTTTAGTGGTTTTTTTGTTCGACAATGCAGGACGAGAGGTCTGTTTTTTCATTGATAAATAAGATTGGTAAAAGGAAAAAATTGATAAAGAGATGATAAATTTAAAGCAGCTAGAATTGAATGTCAACAAATTAGATACGACACAAAATTATAAGGACTTCATTTCATGTAAAAAGCCAGCCTTGGCAATGGCTCTTGATTGGGTTTCATTTGGCTTTTCATTTGTATTTCGGTTAGTAATTAGTAAATATTTAAATGCTAAAATCCAACATACACAATGACAAACATAGAATCAAAGAGAAAAGAGAAAACTAAAGTACTACAACTGCCACCTAAAAATAAGAATTAGATTCAAAACTCTTAACATGGTAATCCAGTTTACTAGATTCTCTTCACTCCGAGCTTTCAAACAATAAAACAGCGTCATATCAATTCAGCAGTGCACCACCTTGCTTGCTCAAGGTGGTATTGAATAGAAGTAGCAGTCAAAATGAAATTTCCTCCAAGTTCTATACTCTCGTACCGTAAATGACGCCATCCTCCTTTGGCTTTTCCTTGAGTTCAAATTTAATGCATGATTTTGTGGAATTAGACATGGCCTACCAATGCGACAAAAAATTTGAACATGTTATACACAAGGTCCAAACCATTTTTGCTGAATCGTAATAAAAACAGGTGAATTTTAGGAATAAAAGTGAGCGAATTTGCATTGCAAGTAAACTAATAGATTGTGTATTATCGAGAAAAATAGAGCGACAAGATTTTAACTTAGTAACTAGTAAAGAAAAGGATACTGAATTTTCGCGAAAAATCTAAATCAGAAAAAACATGAACAATAATAAACAAATGATTCACTAATGCAAGAACGATTCATGGAGTAATATGCTCAATGAGATCGAAGAAGAAGATTAATTACGACTCTCGTCGATTATCAACCTAATCAAGTGAAATAGGAGGTGAAATTGCTCTCATGCGTAGAATTAGGTTAAATAATAACTACTTAATACATAAACACCCATAAAATAACCTAAGAAGGTCATATATGTGAAAGCCAAATTCGAATATGAAGGTAGGAGATAAAGGGAGGATTTAGTTTTATAATAGACATAGACATATAGATTAATGTGGTGAAATTTGCGAGTTACTTTTTTTTTGGATCAAAAATTTGCGAGTTATATTATGAAGGTATGATTCATTTTTAAAGGACCCTAAAGTATTCGACCTCAAAATAAAATATATCAATTACTGAATTATATGTAAGTTTGTATGAAGCCAACCACCTTAAATTATCATAAATCATGATGAGCATATAGTTACTCATAATGGATCATTCTTTTTTTTCTTAAAAGGAAAAGAGAGGATGAAATAAAACTAGAAGTGAAATCAAAAGGTATAAGATATCTAATTTAACTCATAAAGGAGAAATATATATATATATATATACACACACACACATAGACATACATACACACAAACACACACACACACACACACAACATTTCAAGTTTAAAGATTGGCATATGGTTGTTAGGGAAAAAGTTTTAATATTTATAAACCCCAAGTGCAAGGTGTATCGTTGAGTACTTGGGGTGTTGTCAGCAGGGAGTTGTGTTTTCAACTACCAGAACTAACTAAAGTGTCTCGAGCTAGGCAAAATCAAAGGGGATAGAAAATAGACCTTGTTGACCTAATTAATAAATAAGGTTTTGATGATGACAATCCAAATGTCCTAGTCCAATATGCTGTGAGTCATGTGTTGTACTTGAGTTGTATATCAAAACAGGATCCGGAAAGCACATGGAGCAATTTGAATGAACTAAAAGCATCAAGTTGGCAGCATGTGTAAGAAACTGAGGACACTCCTCAAAACAGCCCTAGGAGTGGTTGCATGAAACTGTGGAAGAAGAATCCGAAAACACTCACTCCAACCACTTCTGGGAGTGGAAGCATGGAGCTGTATAAGAAGTCCAGTTGACAACAAGAGTCTTAGGATTGAATGGATACATGTTAGTCTAGATTCTTGTTAATATGCCAATAAGAAGACTCTCAATTTTCATACACCTTGAAAAATCCTTTTTATGGCTCAGAAACACGTCTCATAACAGACAAATACTGTAGTGTTCTGAAGCTAGAATTTATATTCGATTTTCAACGAATTTTAAAAAAGGGATTTTGTGACTGTCGTTTTTCAGAAAACAAATTAGGAATAACCTTCCTAATAGTATTAGAGTCAAAACAGATTTCTTCCACTGCAAATATTGTTAAAAGATTTGATCTTCGTTTTTGAAAAATGTCCACCAAACAAATCATATCTTTTGGAAGGATAAGAAAAATGAAAAGATACGAGGGATTTCCTATCACAATTTCGAAAGAAGAGTTCTCCTCTCTTTGGTTTCCTTACAGCACAAGGATTCAAGAGGGATAAGAATTTTTTCTTCTCCAAAAACGCGCCCCTCTATTTAAAGAAGGATTTTTCTCTCATTCTTTTTAAGGGGTTTTTCCACCGGTTTTCACAAGCTTTAATGTAATAAATTCGCTTTTTGAGTCT
>NCQT01086983.1:11154-21548 GCA_002740465.1 Stenocereus thurberi | reverse complement strand
AAAACTTTAGTTACACTATCACACAATCGTGCAACATATTAGTACGAAAAATAGTTTTTAGTTCAAAAGTAAAGTAAACACAATATAGCAGGATGAGTGCTACCTAAAGATTACATATTTCACAATTGTAAAGTCAAAATCACAAAAGAAAAATTAAGTAGAAGAGTAGGAGAAAGATAGAAATTTTTCCATGTGATTGACATGAGAACCCATCAGAGTGACTGCTTTTAATGAGTGACCCACATCTCTCTCTGAATGTTCCCAATACATGAAGTGTTTCACTTGACTTTTTCCCTAGTCTCTACCTCTCTAAGCTATAGCAATGTTTCACGAGAAATCTCTCTTGATTTTTTTATGCCCTCACTAATGGATGTTTGGTGCTAACTTGACGCTAATCGATGCATTTAGCTGATGAAAATTTTTTCATGCCTTTAACCCTATGGGACAACCCTCTTTTAATAGTGGTTGAAGGGATAGTCTGAATCAGTTAGAGAAATGAGGCCTAGTCCTAGTCNCATTAAGGTTAATGTAAATGAGTGAATTAATATAGTAGAATTCTAACTAATTAAACACACATTAGACAAAAAAGCACTCAGAGAGAGGGAAAGTTAAGGAGCTCTGCCGGTTTTGTTATTTATAAGAAGAATAGTGAACAGATTTCTAGCACACGTCTTAATAATCAATTTATTTAATTTTCATTGTTTATTGGATTTTAGAGTCTACTATGTCATTAGAAAGCTTATTCATTTATGATTGTTGATATTTTAAACTCAATGACTTTATGTTCCCTATAGTGGATTCCAACTGGATGCCAAACACTGTCAATTTGGGCCAATTAGGGCTTTTTAGGTTTTACTATTGTTTTTCTTTTAGACTCAAATTTAAGGATTGCTCTGCCCGCCCTGAAACATATAAGCTAGGGTATAAATCCCCTAATTAGGAAATTAAAAAATACAGATGCCGTTTTAGGCATCTATAGTTAGCCCACTTTGATCGAGCCTGAGTAGTGCGATGATGAAAGTAACGATTTTCACTTGTAGCTGCTTTTCTGGTTGTGGTGATGTGATTCCCAAGTGTGGCCACTAGAAGTCCTGAGATTTGTTGTCTACCAACCTTTACCATGACGGTGACTTTTATGATGTCCCATTATGCTAATATTTAGCGGTTCCAAAAGAATCTATCTTGACGCTGGATTAGCAGACCTCTCACTGGTTTACCAGATTTACCCTTGATGCTGAATTAGTAGACCTCTTGCTTGTCTAATGGATCTATCATTAATGCCGGATTAGCACAGCTCTTGCCGTTCTAGAGGATTTAGCCTTGACATTGGATTAGTAGACCTCTCAATCGTCTGGCGGATTTACCTGTGATGTCAGATTAGCAAATCTCTCATTGGTATAGTGAATCTACTCTTGACGGACAATAACTTGCAAACACCAACCACAGAGTGGACCGAGGTTAGGATATGTTGGATGAATGGACCTCTTAAGGATCAAACGAATCTATCCTTGACACCGGATTAGTGAATCTCTCATCACTCTAATAGTTATTTGATGAGTTCATCCCTAGCACCGGATTAGGGTTATCTCTAGCCGATCTAGTAGATTGCCCTCGGCATCAGATTACCGGACCTTTCATTGGTCTAGTAGATTACCCTTGATGTTAGATTAGTGAACCTTCCACTGGTCTAGTGGATTTTGATGGTGAAATGTCTCATTGTACTAGGTCAGCGATGTTGAAATGTCTCATTGTGCTGGGAGCTAGCAGTGTTGTTGAAATGTTCTATTGTGTCAGGGACCAGCGATTGTCCCATTATGACCAGAACCAGTGATGCTGTTGAAATGCCCCAGAGTATTGGGAGCCAGCAATGTTATCCCATTGTGTTGGGAGTCAGCAACGTTATTGACGTATCACATTAAGCTGGGAGCCCATGGTTGTCCCATTGTGCCAGGATTCAGTGAATTCTTAATCTTATCCTTTCACCAGATTAATGGACCTTTTGCCAGTCTACCTGATTCTTAGTGAATTTATCCTTGACGTCGGATTAGCGGACTTGTTGCTGGCCTAGCAGATTCTTGATGAATTTACCTTGATGTCTAATTAGCATACCTTTCTCTGGTCCAGTGGTTCACTTTTGATGCTGGATTAGCAGATCCTTCATAGGTCTAGCTGATCTTGATGGTGAATTATCCTATTCATGTCGGGTAAGCAATTGAAATGCCCATTATACCGGAGCCAATGATCTTGAAATTTTCCATTGTGCTGGGAGCCAGTAGTTGTCCCCTTGTGTCGGGACTCAACGGCATCCCATTACATCGGAAGCCACATTGCTGTTTGAATGTCGCATTTTATCAGGACCTAGCAGTGTTTAAATGTTATGGACATTGTTTTGTCCTGCTATGTTAGGATAAAGATGATGAGATGTCCTCTGTGGTTAGATTGCCTTAGTTTTTGTTATCTGATAACTTGAAGATGGGTTGATGTCTTTTCTATAACAATACTTGTGTAAAACTTTCTTTAAGGATGACACCCCTACTTTGACTAAGCCTGATTGATGTGACGTTCAAAGTATAGATGTCTTGTATAGTAGCTATTAACGCGGTCTTAAGAACCTTTAATGTAGATTCATGACTGCTGTGTGCCCTTCCTACAAGGTCACTATCATGTTTGAATGCACGCTGCTTTAATCCAGGGTTCTCAAGTGATCATGGTGAAGGATGAGCTAATAAATAGGCTAAAGACTCATATATAGATGCTGGTGTAATTACTAGCCTAAGTAAGACCATGCATATGTCACGACAATGCAGACTCAATTATACTGACTATGCAGATATGTGCTAACCTATCCTTGTATGCATATAGTTGAAGATCGCATACTAAGTTTGGAGTCTCTTAGATAGGGCTCAGTTACTATATATGTGTCTGATAGGCTAGGCTCAGTAATGCCCTATGGCTTAAAATGAGGGGTAAAAAGTTGACTAACTTTTGGGTTAGGTTAGGTCATGGGTTATGAATTACCTAGGATAGGAAATCTTTATTTTAATGGAGAAGTACATTAAAGTGCTCCTGTTTTGAAGAAGCCCCAAATTTCTATTGATTATAATAGAAGACATAGATGTGTAAGGATAGTGATAGTCGAAGATACTTTTGCTAGTTTTGATTGGAGTAGCCCCAGTCAAGTGGAATAAATATAATCCTTAGTTGGTGAACCCCAGTTGTGTAGGGATATGGCAGACAAAAATGTTTTTGTTAGTGCTGCCTAGATTTGTTAGTGTAAAGAACATATAAAGAACATGGTTATCTCCTTATCATGAAATACTTATCATGATGGAAGACATAAATCTTTTGAAAAATGTAAGGGAGCCCTCTGACTTGCATAATAGGTGAGTGCCTGCTTAGGAAACCTGAGAATATAGAGTCCTGAATTTTAGAATGGGGGTGAGATTAGAGGCTATGACAATTGAGAAATAGTGCTAAGGTGGGTGAATGGTTTGTCCAAGCCTGATTTGATTGGATTAGTCTATGGAATGCTTCTTTGCCTTCAAAAACTAAGGTTTTATTTTCTATTCTCCTTCTGCCTAGCATCCCTTTTAGGATTTCACACCACCACTATTTTCTCTTCTTTTTTTTTTTTTTTGAAAGATCAAAGGATCTAATGGAAATGAATCTTTGTGGCGGGAACTCTTTTGAGTTCACCTACATATTCAATATGGAATCAAGTCAATCATAGTTTAAGAACAAGAACATGCAAATTAAAAGAGGGATGCCTATAGGAGGACTTTTTAAGGCAGACTTCTGGGTTAGGGTGCCAAAGGAAAGGAATAAGCATGAAGGCTCAAAGAAAAACTTATGAAATCTCTAACTGTGCATAGGCAATTCGTTAGCCTTAATTAACAATTTTTCCTTTCTTCATTTTCTTATTTTCAAGCTTTTTTCTTTTTTTTTTCTTTTTCTTTCCTTTTTGATTGCTGATTTTGACATTACCCATGATACACTTCTACTCCCTAGCTAGCTCATATGTCATTGTGAAAGAAATAAGCTCATTTAAAGGCTCAAAGGGGTTTCAAGTGGTAACTTATCAAGTTTAACAAATGTATTAATGCAGGTTATTAAAAGAGACCTCCTAACCTAAGCATGTCCCCTAAGGCTCAATGACTTATTGTAGAGAAATTTTTGATCTTTCTTTTTTCAAATTGTAGATTGGAATCCTTAGGATCATTTTTATTTCTCTCCTTCTCTTTTTTCCTAGCTTGCCTTGTCAGGTTTTCAAGCTAACCCCTCTTTTTTTTTTCCTTCCCCTTTTTCCTTTTTTGTTTATCCTAGATTCATCATAGGACAAAAGCATTTTTATAAAAGAATGATATAAGAATATACAAAAGAACTAATAGAGGAGATGATTTTCTTAGTAAATCAAGGCTATATCAGGCTTGAATTTATGGTGGAAAAGAAAGCTAGTGACTCTATGACTCAACATATGACTATGAATTTGTAACACATTGTATCTTCTAAATTCAAATAAAATTAAGGCCTCTTGTGTAGAAGTATTTGGTTTTGCATAGATGGACTCCTTTTTTACTTTGGTGCTCTAAAATGGCTACAATGTTATCATTAAAGCCAAGGTTGCTACCCTTGTTGGGTACTTGAGCATGAGTGGTTCTAATATGAGTGTATGTACCAATCTAGGACATGTACCTCCTTGCTTGTGAAACCATTGTCTTTCTTATCGCTATTTTGAAAGTTTCCCTTTCAGTTGCTACCAATCTTGGCAGACACCTCCCTAGCTAATTCTTCCTTTAATATCATACCTATGTTCCTTAGTGCAGTAAAGTTTTCAAAGGGAATGAACGACAGGTGTTGCCCATATGTAGGTTGAAGATTCCTGATGAATAGTCTCACTTGGTTGGATTCTAAAAGTCAATCCACCATGTGAGCAGCATTCGCCCTCTATCTAGTAAGCTACTCAGAAAACCCCTCCTTTTCTTCTTGCTTGTTCAATTACAGGTCTCTAACTGTGATTGGGAGGTCAATAGTATGAATACTAACGAAGGAATTCTTTACGAAAATCATCCTAATTTGTGACCTTCTGTGGATCCTGTAGTATTGTACCACCTCATCACATCCTTTTCAAACGTCCAAGCAAATATGGTACGGGAAATATAAGTCCTAATTCCTTTTAAAGTCGCTGCACTGAGAAAATTGCTTACATGAGGGTGAGGATTTTCAATTCCATGGAACTTGACATATGGCATAGTGAAATTTGGGGGTAATTTATCTTTTAGGATTAAAGTGAATTTCGTATAGTCATTAAAGTAATGGTTGAACATTGTGAATTTCTTAAGCAGCTGTTTTATACGATCTATGTGTGGATCAGTTTGAGGAATGCTTTTTCCACGTTCTTCTTCTTTCTTTTTATCATCTTCCCCTCCTCTATTGTCATATTTCTCACCATTTTCATTTGGGGTAGTGTTGATAAGGGTTTGGAGTGTAGTAGCCATAAGTCTTATCTTCTTCTCAGTCTCATCCAATCTAGTTTGTATGTTTTCCACCATCTTAATGAGTTGAGCAAGTTCTTCACCTCCTACCATCAGGATTGGTGAAGTGCTAAATTTTCATCTACGTTTTGGCCTTGACCTTACTGGGGAGTTCCCTTGCACTCTTCTTGAGATAAAAGTCACTCGGTTTGTGGATATGTTCATATACCTTATTAGTCTTCCCTACTATATGAGCAATAAGGCAGCAGCTTAGAGGAATGAATAATGGAAATGAAAGGTTAATAAAATTGGCTATAGGGATCCAAGAAATGGTTACTAACTTGCAGTCTGACGAGAAGATAAATGCTTGAAGGTTTACACTAAACTAGAAAGGATAAGGTTAAGAAGTTTGATTAAGGCTGTTGGTTTTAAATGAAATCGGACCTTACCTTGAATTGGTTGCCTGCAGGTCTTCGGTAGGTCTAAGTGTAGCTCATACAACTCATGGGCCTAAATATGACTATGGTCTGGTTTGCTTAGAATGGGCTAGTTTAAGTACATGCATGGATTTATGTGGACTGGTGCATGGATCCTAGACTTAGGGAATGCAATAAATGGATCATGAACTTATATATTGGTAAAATACCTATATCTTAATAGGACTTATGCATTATGAATATAATTCATTAGAGGGTGAAACATAGAAGATTAAGGCTCTAAATGTCTACTAGGTACCATTAGAGACTTTGAACCTAAATAGTGGACTATGCATAATGAGGCCAAAGATGCATGACTCTTGGGGCCTATTAACTAATATGTTAAAATACTAAATGGACCACATCGACCCATGAACTGAGACCACATGCTGAAGGCCCTGTATGCTAACTGTATACTACGAATGATGACACAAACTAACACGAACTAAGTTGGATTAGACTGCAAGATGCCAACCGTGTTCCATATTGGACCCCAAGACTGGCATCCTAGCTCTTGACCCTTTTTATCCTAAGTCCAGCCTAATCTAATATAGTCAAACTCCAGGGAAACCTGTCGGGTTCCTTATTGGGCCCCTAAGACTGGCATCTTAACTCTTAACTACGTTATCTTAAGTTCATACCTAATTAGATGCAAACATAATACCCAAGGATACTAGTCTGGTTCCTAATTGGCGTAGGAGAATAACTCTTAGTCTTTTTCCTAGTTCCAAACTGACAACAATCATAGCTGGATTTTTGTAAAACATTCTTAGACTTCCATTAGGATGTATACCTTTTTTTTTTTAAACACTAAATCATGCTCATTCAAATGTGGTTTGAGTCTCCTTTTAGGGCTTTTATTCCCTTGACTATGGTTAAAGCCTAGTTAGGTTTGAGATCAAATCTCTTTAGAGCTTAATTAGCCTTGAAGTCGACTTGGTCCATAACCCTGGCCACTAAATTAGACCCTTCCTAACCTAGGTTTTCCTAAGACCTAAAGCATCAATGAGTAGACCCTAGGACTTGAAAAACATTTAAATCATACAACAACACATCCGAGCATTCACATGAGTTCTATCCTAAGCCAAGGTTCTAAGCTATAAGGGTTTCATGTTAGTTATAAAACAGTCCTCTCACAACCCAAATGCTTTGTACATCATCCATGGGGTGCATGATAAGACTAGAACATTTCGGCTGCTTCTCTAAGTTGTGTGGATTGAAAATGGTGTCCTGAGCGGGTGGATCAATGCTTACTCAATAGAGTCTAATTGACCCGCTAATTTAACCAGTTCGTCTTCGAGAGATGATAGTATGGTTTGCCTAGAGATGTCATTATCTTGGTTAGTGCAGCACCTTTCAATGCAAGATACCTGATACAAGTGTAATTAAAAAGGCTTTCCATATTAAATTTCAAATCTTACCCCCTGAAAAGAACCTCAACAGTGGATTCATCACTATAAGGATCTATCTCCCTAAGGGTGCGATCCCCCATCAATGATTCGACTTCCATTTTGCTGGGTTATTTTTTATTTATTTTTCAGAAAAAGGCAATTGTTAAATTTTATTATATTTTTTATTTGTGAAAATTATAATTAGCATATTTATAAGAATGGACTAGAAAACTGGATCAAGATTCTGATCTAGGAACACAGCCGGGCCAGAATCCGGCTCTGTTCCCTGATCATGGTCAATGGCAGTGATTAATGCATGTTCTAGGAAGAAGGCAACCTACCTAATCCAGAAACCCGGTAGGATTTCTAGATCAGAGTAGCGCCAAGTTCCTGGTCCAGATAGCTTTACTATCTTGGATCAGAACTGTTCTGCTAAAAACAAAATAAAAATAAGTAAAAAATAAAAGAATAAAATGATAAAACAATTGTGTAATTAGTAGAGCCACATAACCCTATCACTTTTGAAAGTAAATCATACCAATAGGGA
Organism: Stenocereus thurberi; assembly: GCA_002740465.1. Classification (NCBI taxonomy): domain Eukaryota; kingdom Viridiplantae; phylum Streptophyta; class Magnoliopsida; order Caryophyllales; family Cactaceae; genus Stenocereus; species Stenocereus thurberi. The sequence goes on along the minus strand of NCQT01086983.1, from coordinate 13,663 downwards.
CAACTGAAGGACGCGAAAGGAACAAATTGATTTTACTTCAATAAGGTTTCAAAATCCCCCTAAGCAATAGCTAGTGTGGGGACTATCTTGACTACTTACTCTCGAACCGTGGATCTAGACTTAGGAGTGATAGTACGGTTATGTAATGGGGTGCATCACATCATTGTCCGTCATGACTGACGAGCTCCATTATTCGATATAGAAAATTAAAAGTTCAATCACATTGCTACCCAATTACCTGACAAATTAGTACGAAAGACAATCATAGTGGAAAAGATACAATTTTTAGTCCAAAAATAAAGTAAACACATTACAGTGGGCAAGGAGCTATCTACAGATTACATGTTTAGCAATTATGAAATCAAAAATCATAAATGAAAGATCAAGTAGAAGAGTATGAGAAAGATAGAAATTTTACCCTCAAAATAATCCTCCTGATTCATCTGGGAAACCAATAGACCTTTTGTTAAGTGACCCAAATCTCTCTCTATGTTATCAATGCATAAAGTGTTCCACTCGAGTCTTGCCCTAATCTTTGCCTCTCTAATTTCTTGTAATCTTTCACAAGAAATCTCTCGTGATTTTTTAATGCTCGCACTAAAGAATGTTTGTGCTAACTTGATGATAACTAATGCCTCTACCTAATGAAAATTTTTTGATGTCTCTAACCTTATGGGGCAGTGTCCTTTTTATGGTGGTAGAGGGGATAGTCTGAATCAGTTTAGAGAAAGGAGACCTAATCCTACTCCCGTTAAGATTAACCCAAATGAGCGAATTGATCTAGATAGGATTCTAATTAGTTAAACACATTTTAGATAAAAAAGAATTCGAAGAGAGGCAAATTAAGCAGCCTGGTCAATTTCCTCACTTCCTAGCCTGTTCAGGCCAGAAGCCAGCTGAGTTTTCTAGGCCAGGCTAGGCTACAACTCGTTTTGGCTAACCTTGTCATCTAACCTCCATTTTTAGTGATGCTTTTTTTTGGGGAAAGCTTATGTATATTTTCTAATGATGCTAATTTCATAATTTAATGATGCTAATTTCATAATTTTGGACAAGTGTGGAAGAAGATATAATCATTTATTAGTGAACATGTGTCATTTCCAACACACCTCTTAGTAATCGACTTATATCTTTTTTGTTGCTTATCGGATTTTGGTGTGTAACATGTCATTAGAAAGCTTCTTCAATGAAGAATATTGATATTGAAGCTCAATAATTTTATGTTGCCTGGAGTGGATCTCAACTGAACACTGAACACGGCTAATTTGGGCCTATTTAGGCTTTTCAAGCTCTATTGTTTTTATCTTTCAAACTCAAATTTAAGGATTACTTTGCTAGGCCCCCAAACATACAAGTTGGGGTATAATTCTAATCATTGAAAAATTAAACAAATACAGATGCCATTTTTAGGCGTCTATAAATAGCTGTCGCAAAAAATTGTAGTAAGTGCAGCACGCTATATGGATGACTAGATATTGCCCCATTTTTTGGTAGTGGAACTCTACACTTTAATTTTATGCACGTGGGATTTGTGAAAAGTTTCTTCTTCTTCTGTTTTCTTTTTCCCTTTTTTCTTTAGAAATTGTAAGTCATAAAAGCATGTTATTTCATATTTAATTGGTTTTGACTTTATTTTAATTTAAAGGAGAGACAAAGGCTAAATTGGCTAACATCCATTTTTGCAGTACTTTTTTGTCGAACAAATAAGGTTCGTTTTCTCTTAGTTTTTATAGTTACATGATATGTATTAGGGTATTTGGTCTTATTGGTTTTGATGAATTATTACTAATGATAGTTCTGAAAACTCTGACCCGTGCCCTTGAACTGTTAGGCTCTCTCTAAGATGTTTCCTAAGGAGCCATTTTCACATAATATAGTATGGCTTAAGAACTTGCAAGACTTGCATCTTATAATTGTTGTATTACTATTAAAGCCTTGTAAAAGCATCAAATAAGAAGGACCTGCAGAGACAAGTGGTGTTGGACAAATTCTGCAAACCTTGAGAAAGTGATTGTAAGTGCTACTTGGCTTTCACTTTTGAATCCTAATGATGTAGGCAGGGAATTTCCCCCCATCTCTCCTTTTGTGAGGGAAAAGGATGCAGCTAAGGCATTTAGGATAAGCGAATGGGGTAATGTCGTTTGTTTTAATGAAGTAATATGGCATATAGTGGTTTCTTTACATATATAGTCTCATGTGAATTACATGAGTGAACTTTGGTCAACCTTGTATGGTATTTTAATCCAATGCAATGAACCTTAATGAAGTTTATGAGGGTTTCAACCCAAGATCTCTCATACCTTTGGTCTCTTTAAGTTTCAATAAAATCTCATTTGATTTTCCTTTTCTTGGCCTTGGATAGATCAATGAATTTGGTATTTTTCAATTCAATGACTCATTCATATGGTCACTCATTCATCTTTTTTTTAATGATTGTTTCTTCTTTTATTTTCTTTTTCCCCTTTTTTCTTTTGAAATTTTAAGTCATAAAAGCATGTTATTTCATATT
>NCQT01086962.1:36002-46189 GCA_002740465.1 Stenocereus thurberi | reverse complement strand
CTTCATTTGTTAACACATGATGTGAGTGTATATATTTGAGGTTATGCTTAGCTATGGTATTTACAGCACTCATGTTTCAAGCCTTGTCCTTTGGACGGCGGTAATGCCCCTATCATTGGGTTGTCTAGATTTTAATCAAGGGATTTTTTTTAAGAAGAATATAAATAGTGAAACATGGTTAATTTGGGGCGTTGCAGATTCAACCACCATTATCTTTGCTTGAGAAAATAGTCTTTATAATTATTTTTAACCTAAACATGACGATTACAAAAAGAATGGCACCTATGTAGCCTAATCATCAAAAATATTTAGAAACATGACACCCATTTTCATTCTTGCATATGCAAGAGTTGAGTATAGTTAACTAACTTGATCAAAACTCATCTTGATATTATGTTCAATTAAATACGCAAAAATTTATAAATGCTTGTAAAATAAAACCAAGAAGAGAAGATGCTAATTCGACATCGAATTCCCAGCAACTTACAGTAAAGAATACGGCATCTCACTGTAATATACTAGGCAACATTTCCCAAACTATTTCATTTCAAAGCCTCTTTACTCTTATAACAAAACTGTCCCACTTTCCTCTCAAACTGTGACCAAAAGTATGAAATTTTTTACATTACTATGGCCGATTTGTCGCAATCAAGTGCCATTTTATTTGATATTATGTAATTAAGATGTTATGCATGATGCAATGTAATGGATGTGGAGCCTTTAATGTATGCTGATTTAAGTAATATAAAATCTATGGCCTTGGACTGAAATCTTGGAATGAACCCAACGGCAAAATACATCGTAATAAATAAAAACCTCCAACGTTGAGCATTGGGCTCAACCAAAATAGGAATTTAGTGATAAAGTAGTTCAAGTAACCTTGAACTTCATCCCAACTATTGTGACTTATGCAAGGATCAGGCGATCTAGACGAAATCTAGATAAGATCCTAAACTAAGATAAAGGAGATGAACCTATTTAGGAATAGCTATGTCGTGCTAGATGTGGTGCCCTAGTATGACTCCCTTAGTAAACTGTTCTATAAGCAAAGTTATATTAAACCCTACAAGGTATGTCAATTCAAGTTAATCTATGTAAATTTTAGTGTACAAGATGATTCCATAATTTTCCTCTCTAACTTGTGTTTCTAATGCTCTTAAAGAGTAAGAAACCCCTCTTTCTGACAGTTCACTATAGGTGATGCTTGGATGGTGTGCAAGCTTCATAAGATTCATAGAAACACTGAGATCAACATTATCATCTATAAGGACCTAGGACTAAGTAATATGCCATACGAGAAAGTCAATAAGGGAAAGGAAATTGGAGGATCCCACGATGAAAATCCCAAGGATAAATCCTCCAATATCATGCTTCAGGGGAGCAGAATGCTAGAACTCCAAACCTGGGGGAGAGAGATAATATACAAAGCTTGATTGATAAGGTAATAACCTTTAAGGTCAACTAGGTAGTGGCCCATAGGTTAAAGGAGATAAATGCTTTGTTGGCTACTTAGCAACAATCAATCATGGCCACTTACAAGAAGACTTCAACCAGAGACAAAGCAAGTACGCTAAGGGCTCACCTATTACAAGGAGCTTTTTCCTAGGGGAGTGGAGGGCAAAGTTTCTGAGAATACAACTGTTAGGGAAAGGCATAAGCAATAGAAAACTTGAGAGAGATCTTGAACAAAAATAAGGTTGAGTAAGAGAAATCCATGCAAAAAAAATGTAGTTAAGAAGGGCATTAACGAAAGGAGGAGCATAGTGAGGACTCTTGCTAGTAGAGTTCAGCTTCTATTAGAACTGTCTCCAGTATAGAATATACATAGAGGCAAGCTAGAGAGGATAGTGATCAACATGCTCCCATAATAACTCAACCACCCATAAAGAGATCTTTTGACTTTGAGATTTAGATGTAGAGATCCCAAAGAGAATTAAGATGTCTAAGATGGGGCCCTATGAGAGAATTACATATCTATAGGAGCATATAGATGCATGGATCCCTTAAATCTAATTGCAACCACTCTCTTATAGAGGCAATGATCTGTAGGTACATTCTTGCTATGTTTAAAAGGGTAGCATAGGCTTGGCTTAATAAGCAAACCCAACGATCAATCTAATCATGGGAGGATCACTCTATTTGGTTCACTAGCCACTTTGTAAGAAGTGAGAGGACACTAAAGTTTCTAGTTGAATTGATGAAGGTCGTTTAGATAGATGAAAGGCTCCTAGTTGATTTCATAGGTAGATTCAACAAAGATGCTTTCTTGGCCCAAAGACTAAATCTAGATTTGGTTGGAGTAGTATTGTTTAATGGCTTCTCATATCCATAGTTAAAGGAAAAGCTGGTAAAGAAATCTCAAGCTATCTGAGCAGAAGAGTTGAAAGAAAACTCTCAGGAAGGTGTTTAGGAGGGAGGATAGAGGTTCAGGAAGAAAAACATAAGGACACAAAACAAAAAGCCCTCAAGACAGAGTCCGATCTTCAACATTTCAGAAGTGAGATCTTGATGGAGATCTAGGGATGCATACCAATGGATAGGGACAAGCTTCTTCAGTAAAGGTCAAAAAAGAATAGCAGGGATAAATAGTGCTAGATCTACAAGGATTATGGCCATGACAGAGTGTACTAGTAGGATTTGGATTGGATATTAAATGAAATGGCCAAGAAAGGAAAATTACACTAGTATTTTGAAAATAGGACCTAGAGGAATAGACAGTTTTCCAATGAGAAGGATTCAGGTGATGAAGATAGTCCACATAAAGGACCCCTCAAGGGTATGATGTGGGTAATCTTAGGAAGGCGTCTTAGATGGATTATTAAATAAGGCCCTCGAGAATAGGATCCTAGATGAAGAACCCTTTGGTGAACACCAGGTATCTATAACTGCCCAACCTGAGATGGTCTTCAAAGGAACTAGGACCCTTAACCATCTGCATCATGATCCATTAGTAGTTAAGCTGATAGTAGCTTATGAGATTAATTTAGTACACATAAACACTAGAAGTTCAATATATGTGATCTTTTGTGATTGTTTTGCTAAACTTGGTTCAAGCTAGGGGTGCAAAAGGGAAAAAAATCAGACAATTAATGGTTGACTTTGAAGTGATGGATGTGCCATTGGCCTACAACTTGGTTGTGGACAAACAACTCTTAAACTTATTGAGAGCAACACTCTTCACTTATAACCTATAGATGCACCATATTACAGATAATGGCTCTATAAGAATGAAAGTGGATAATTAAAAGAGTGCAATAATGTAACCCCCCAACTCTTAATTACTTAATTAGTCTTAATCAATGTTAATTAATCATTAGCGATCAGTGCAACAAAAGCGCCAGGGTTAGTGCATTACTACCATTCCAGAGGGGATAAGACTTGTTAATTCACTTACACAAACATGAGAAAGCATTATAGCTTACGCACAATCCAAGTGCCACACACTCTGATGACTCATGAGTTTATGAAGTGCCATTATGAACTTGTCTAACTCCATTTCCATGCTTTTGAGGCATCGTTGAGTCGTGACTTCATAATTTATTTACCTAAAACATAAAAACACAAGATATTTGAACAATAAGCCCAAGCTCATTACGTTTACGACTATGCTGTAAAGATAGAAATTCATTTTTTTGGGTGAGCGATTGCATTTTAATTCATTTGGTTCAAAATCAGGGAGAAAGAGAATTATATTAAAATTGTTTTCTGCTTATCTAAAAATGGAACCCAAACTGATGAGCTTTTATATACAATGTCATCATTTTGTAGGTGTCTGCCTGTCAGGCCAATCAAGAAGCCTAACCTANNGTTGTGCGGGTGAACTGAAGGATGTAAGCCCTGATAATTAATAACTGGTAGGTCCACCTGATTATGTGGCAAAACGATACTTGAAAATGATCTATTAAAGAACTTTATACTTTGAGATTTTGATATTTATAAAAATATGTAAATTTTTGAAAGGTACATCTAATAAACATACATGGAAGGTATATCTCTTTCTTGTGAAATTAATTTTTTACAGCTTGATGATGATGAAAGTGGCCTCCTTTTTGAATTAAGTGAAAGAAGCAAGAGATACAGGACTAGGAGGAGGTAGGGTGGTGCCCCTCTTGGCGTGGGACAAATAGAGAGAGGGGCGTGCTAAAAAGGAAGGAGGGGTTGTGATTTATATGAGGTTTTGCCCCTCTTTTTAAAAAGAATCTTAAATATTTTTGGAAAAAAAACTTATATATTTTCTCTAAAAATCTCATATCTTTTCGTTGAAAATCTTTGAATATTTTGTTAAAAATATCAGATATTTTCTCTAAAAATCATTAGGCATTATGCTAAAATCTCATATGTTTTCTCTAAAAATCTTTCTATATTTTGCTAAAAATCTCATATATTTTCTCTAAAAATCTTTAGATGTTTTTCAAAAATCTTTAGATATTTCTATGTTTTATTTATTTTGATTTTTCCATTCAATTTGTTGAAGAAAGCAAATGATATGAAGCATTGCTGAATCTTATTTTGATGTAACCTAGTCATCTCAACCTTCAATAGCATAAATGTTTCGAATGTCAAATCAAAATGCAGCCCCCAATTTTGAACTAAAATTAACTAAGGCAATTATCATGGATTATGTTGAGGTTGTTGCAGAATCTCCCCCTAAAAATGAGTATCGTCACGAAAACTTGCAAATCAGAAGGATATACTTGAATTATCCTAACGTAAATAAGAAACTTGTTTCTCGTTTCTTTGGCAGCCTCATAGATAGTTTCTAATGAGGCATAGTTAGCCTATACAACCTGAATCATAGGTACTTTCTTATTGCCAAGTGGTTGACTCTATAATTCTGTATCAGTATGGGACACTCGTTGTACACCATTAGGAATGTTATGGTCAATCTATATGTCATGGGGTTTAGCTTTTTGAGTGATTTCATAGGGTGCAATGTTTATAAGCCTCCATTTTCTCTCCGAATTTGACTTCTTTATTTAGACTAGTCAAGGATCTATTAACCAAAGATGAATATGCTTTAGGGTAAGAATGATGGAAATGATAACAAGGTGATTCGTTATTTTCAAAAGGAATAACAATGAAGTTAGAAATGGTTAATAGAGGATGGATTATCATGAAATGGGTAGAATAAGAAATTCATGACTGGATCAAGAATTTTAGAGATGATAGGCCACAATGATTTGGAAACATGGGCTATAAGAACAACCAGGAGATGGTCGACATCCTTTGAACGTTCTATAGGTATGGACAACTAGGAGGCATAGTTATATATATCAATTTACATGTAGTACAGCCAGGAATGATTTGGAGTCGTTCTAGTCATGTTCCGAAATAAGGCATGGCATATAGAAAATGACCTAAGAGGGGCCTGATGGAAAGGCAGGGAGCCGTCTCAGTAGAAAAAGGTATTTCAGTTACACTTGGATGACCTTCTGGTAGCAATCAACATGATACGATGGATTGACCCACGCCCATCTAAGACAAGTTCATGTAAGGTGACAAATTGGAATAAAGAAAGATGAATATAATTTATGGGTGGAGTTTAAAAGTAAAAGAAAGGGTGAAATTGCAACAATCGAGGATTCACCCGTACTTACGAATGCTTAATTACATCTATAATTCGAACAAGCTGTATGGAATTATTAATATAGATGAATAGGGTATCAGGATGTTGACACATTAGATCTAAGGTTGATCAGGGACGCATTGGGGAATAAGTAGCAAGATTCAGGAACATGGACAATCATACCAAGAAGAATGAATAAGCGATAAACATTTAAGGTTGACTAGGGATACATTGCATAATGAACAGTAAGATTCATGAACACGGTCAATCATACTAGAAAGAATGTATGAGTATTCTTCAAAATCTGCAAGCCTTTAAAGTTAGAAATGAAAAAGTGAGAAGTTAGATAATCATAGTGGAACGAAGAAAATTTAAGGATCAGGTACTCCATAAATATGAGCAATGCTAGAAGGAAGAACATCAATGAGAAGTGCATATTTTATTGGTAAGCCTTCTATATCAATCCAAACCTTTAACACAAATGATCTAGATTAAGGAAACGTTCAAAAAGGGGGATGAGAATAAAAAAATCAAAACAATTAAGGTAGAGGTATGTCAATGATTGAAAACAATAATAAATATTATAGATGTAAGATTTTAATTTAAAAGGGCAGATGGTAGATTATGAAATAATGGGTGAGCGGAACACAAGGTGGGTAGAACGAAAATAACGATAAAGCAGAACAATTCAAGAACGGAGGGCAGTAAGGATTAAATTTCCTAAACATTAGACATCTGGAGAAAAGAACATTTAAGATTAGTTTAACAGACAAACAATACATAAAGATAGACATTTCAAGCAGCGATCAAATATTTAATGGTAGGTAGGACATTGTTGCCTATCAAGAATAAATCATACACAAGTATTGATTTAAGATTGGACTAGAAAAATATTCATATGCAGTAGGGTTCTCTTATGGAATCCCATAAGGTCATAACATCCAAACGACTACAGGTCAGTAGGAATTAAAGTGGAGATGATTACAAAGAAGAGTCACGCAGGTTTTTAATTTATGAGAGAACCCATATGTATGTTTGTGTAATTATAATAACGAGAGTCACATGCTTTTTAATTTGTTCAGTAGAATTAGTAGGACAAAATAAAAGACCAAGAGTATAAGCTTAAATGGGTTGCAAAAGTACCCAATGATAAGATAGTGGATGATGTAAATAAACAAACTGATCTTGCATTGAAAGTGTCACAAAAGAAGCATAGGAGGTCCTCATAAAAACATTTGGTGGGCATATCTGAAGGGTTAAGGAAAGACAAAAGTAATATCAAAATGAAAAGCTTTATTTGCTAGCATGTTTAATTTGAGATTATCTAAGATAAAGGGGACAATCTGACGTAGATGTAATGAACTCATGAATGTTTGTAAAAGGGATTGATAAGAATGCAAGTTTATTAAAGCAAGATGGGCAACAATTACTAATGAAGGAAAGAAGTAACCTGAACAAATATCGATGATTGAAGAGGATAGCACTCCAACTTGGTGGTCATGATTCCACAGGAGGATTAATGTCATGAAACAATTCAATTTTGGTAGAATGTTCAGTGAGGTATTAGTAGGATAACTGGGCAATTTTGTGAACAGTAGGTTAAGGACTCAAACAAAATATGTGGGTTGAATTGTACTACAACTGTGCATGACATGGATAACATATAATTGTAATTGAAAAGTCCAATGGTTTGTTGAAGAAATATGTTACATGTAGGCACTTCTAAATCAATTTAAAGATTTACGGAGCTGCATTTGCTTGGGTTGGATAAGCTTAAAAGAAAGTCATCTAATTTTTCAATCCTTAAGTAGGAACTTCTGATAGCCCTCTCACTCTATAAATCTTTTTTGCCGTACCAGGGTTGAGTTGAGACGATGCCTTCCATAATAGGGCAATCTAGTCTTGTGGAACCATTAGTTATAGCCTCATGCACTCTGTGCAACACCTAGTTTGTAGTAGTGATTTCTTAATAAAGAGGAAAATAATATAAAATAGCAAAAGTTCAAACAATGAAGGATCATACTTATATTGTACTTCCCCATACCTCATTTGCCACCTCAAATTCTATCCATTGATCATAACCAATCATTGACTAAATATAAATTATGACTCCTAGAAATTCTTAGATGTAAAATATATGTACATGTATAGCACTTCCCCGAGCCTTTCTCCTTAAGTTCCATATGCATAACTAGATGCTTTAGGTGAAATGAGCATGCTTGAGGTAGTTAACCATTGCTTTTGATACCTAGATGACCCCATCATCTAAGTACCCCTGCATATTCTACAAAATCAAAACTTTCTTTAGGAGAATTATTTTCCTAATCCAATTAATCTTTAGCATGCTTCACCTCATGAAGAATACATCCCTTAGTCATCAAAATTCAATGAGGATTCATTTATGCCTCTATGAATTTTCATTTGAGTATCTTAGTATTGAGATCCACCTTTTGTAGCTTTCATACACTTTTTAGGCCCTATTGTATCCTTATGATTAGTTTTAGTTTGGTGATCATAACTACATCCCAATATCACATATTCTCGAATCCCTATGGAATTTTTTTGTACATTTCCAAAACATGTAAGAACTCACAAAACATGTCAGTAGCTCAATTAGTGAATGTTTGTTTGGATAACTGTAGTCTATGGCCCAAGCTTCGCAACATCACTTAGAACCCTCATTTGACTACTCTGTCTTTCATTGTCTGCAAATTTACATAACGTGTTTAACATGTAATATCTTCGATATATCTTTAACGTATAGTAACCTACATAAGTTCACATATTTTGAAATAAGCCAATGCCATCGATACTTTGTACAGCATCGCTTATTCAGTCACATGTGATACATATGATGTCAACTAGCATAGCTAAAGATACTCATCTCATTCGTATGATTTGCTACAGTAAATGATAATGGTGTGTCGACTATGACAATACTACAGGTCCTTATGAATGTGTTTTACTACAATTCCTCTTCACTTGCAATTTAATATACCTACGCTTATTGCGGTTTTATTTGATATCATGAAAAATTGCTTAAGAATCCGCAAGATATACACTTGTAAGTTGGGTTCATAAGGTTAACAAATTGGGTCACTAACCTTAGAACCAAGGGGTATGAGTTTGCTCAAAACATTCTCATTGTATACTCATATCATGCCCAAAACTCACACTTTGCATCATACTTAACATTCAAATTTGATTAATAAAAACCCTAAAGCTCACTGTGACCTCAAATCTATCTCTGTTATAACTGTATAGCTCCCAACTTTTTATTACTTAACTAGTCTTAATTAATATTAATTAACCATTAGCTGTCAGTACAACTAAGCACCAGGGTTAGGGCATTACCACCATCTGAGAGAATATAAGACTTCGTTAATTCACTTACACAAACATGATATCATACTATAGCTTACACACAGTCGAAGTGGTCTACACTCTGAGGACTTATGACTTTATGAAGTGCCATGGTGAGCTTGTCCAACTTCATTGATAATCTCCTCACTTTTTAAGCATTGATAAGTCATGATTTCATAATTTATTAACCTAAAACATAAAAGCACAAGATATTTGAATAGTAAGCTGATGCTTAATATGTTTACTTCGATGCTATAAAGATAGAAATTCATTTTTCCAATAAGCAGCCACATTTTAATTCATTTTAGTTCAAAATCAGGGAGATAGAGAATTATATTAACATTGTTATTGGTTATTATCTGAAAGTGGAACCCAAACTAAAGAGCTCATATGTAAAATACAATAATTGGGTATGTGTACATCCACTAGGTTGATCAAGAAGCCTAATCTGAGGTACTGTGGGTGAACTGAACGGCATAAAATCTAATAATTGATAATTGATGGGTCTACTTGATCATTTGGCAAAACAATGTTTGAAAATCATCCATTGAGGAACTTTATATTTTGAGATTTTGTTATGTATAAAAATCTATGAATTTTCAAAAGGTATAGGCAGGAACTAGACTTGGAGGATATATCTCTTTCTTATGAAAGTAATTGTTTACGGCTTAATGATGATGAGAGTGGCCTTCTTTTTGAATTAAGTGAAAGAAGTAAGGGAGCGAGGAAGAAGGCTAGGTAGTAGCCCCCTTGACATCGAGCAGAGAGAGGCGCATGCCAAAAATGAAGGAGGGGATGTGGTTTATACAAGGTTTGCTTTAAAATCTTAGACATTTCGAGAAAAATATTACATGTTTTCTCTAAAAATCTCATATTTTTTGCTAAAAATCTTTAGATATTTTGTGAAAAATCTCATATATTTTCTCTAAAAATTATTATATATTTTCTCGAAAAATCTTCGATATTTTAGCAAAAAATCTTTAGATATTTTGCAACAAATCTTTAGACATTTTACTAAATCTCTTATATTTTCTCTAAAAATATGGAGATATTTTGCTCAAAATCGTATATATTTTCTCTAAAAATCTTTAGACATTTTGCTAAAAATCTTTAGTTGTTTTTTAAAAATTTTTAAATACTCTAAGTTTTCTTTGTTTGGATTTTTCCATTCAATTTGCTGAAGCAAGCAAATGATATAAAGCATTGCTAAATCTTGTTTCGAGATTATCTTGTCGTTGCAGCCTGCAACAACATAAAT
>NCQT01086956.1:0-11226 GCA_002740465.1 Stenocereus thurberi | reverse complement strand
TATATATATATATATATATATACACACACATACATACATACATAACACATATACATGCATATATACATATATATATATATATATATAATGCTTAGTGTTTGAGGGAATTGAATATGTATTAAAGCCCCATAAAATAATATGCATAAATGTTTGTTGATTTTGCAGTCTAATAATATAATAGTACATACCAACTCTATTAACAACGTAAAATTAAAACATTACCCAAAGTCACATATGCAATTCTTAAGGAAAAATTAGCTTCCGGGTCCAATGCGATATGGGTAAATATTGAATTGATCAAGCGAAATTGGATAAAGATTTTTGAAACTACCAAGGTTTGGGTAATAATTTCTTGCAATACAGCTGTTTGGGTTAATAATGTTTTGGAGGATAAATATTTTTATTTTTGACCCAAACTTTTCTGAAATTTCTATTTTTGACCCAAATGGGGTTCAAAGTGCAAATACTCAAACTTTTGGGCTTTTTTAGAAAATTAGGCTTATATTAACATTTGGATTTCTTATAGTGACTTTATTAATACTGGTTATCATAATCTACTATGTATATCATAAATATTATATTTTCCGTGATTAGAAGTCCACCATGCTTAGAAAATAATTAAAACTTAATTAGAAAATTTCAATAATTACCTGAACTTAGTCGGTATTGGACATTGGCATTCCTATAGTTTTCAATTTTCAGACATTGCTAATCTCAACCACACCCTCCTTAAATTAGGCACAGTACATATCTATTTGGTTTTCTACCTTGTACCATAGTCACTAATCAAGTTTTTAATATTTTTAAGGATCATGAGACTTTAATCAAGAAATCATAATATTTAAGACATAATGTTTGATTAAATAGCATTCCCTATTGGGAAGCTTCTTTTATTGAAAACTTGAGAGTGCGAAATACTACAATGGACAGATTGAAGAGAGAGTTAAGCTACTAAGATCATTAGAGATGCTTGCTCATAGAGAAATGGAGAATCACGGCTTCTCTTTTACTCAAGTATGCTCAAATAATCGTGTCCCTTCTCAGCACTTAGCATCTTCTTTTATCGAGGAGATAGATTACATAGGATGCCCTAATGGCTATAGTACATACTAATATTTTCACATGGCTACAGTTGTCCTCACATCACAATAGACAACATTATTTTACTGACTTAACACTTGACAAAATAGTATAAAAATAATGCAGCCACTTTTCAGAGTCTTTAATTACTGACAAGACTAGTCATCCATATTGAGATTATGCATGTCTTCTTCTCCAATAATGTTTTTTCGTCCATCATTATCCAGATAATCATCAAAATCTTTATCAAGTTGAAGATGTTCTGGATCCCATCTTTCAAATAATTTATGAAGATGTTTCTTTCCCTTTTCTAATAAGAATTTTCTAAATCCCACATTGAAGAGATAATAAAAGATATCTTCTGAAGGAACTCCTTCTACTTTCATGTATGTGTTGAATTTATTATGATAGGTGAAGTAGTGTTCCAATAATGCATTAGTGTTTCTTCCTTATTTAATTAATGCCCATATTTGATGATAAATATCATAAAATCTGATGGCTCTTGCTATAGCAGGATGACTAACTAATTCTTGATGTTCTAGAAACCATTCTCGTTGTTGATCATTGAGATTATCTAAATCAACTAATTGAATAATATAATGAACTGGATTGATTTTTTCGTTTTTATAATCAATTACTGCACAATGCACTTCGACATATAGGCTTCTAGTGTATTGAAACTTTTCTTGGGCCATCCAGAGATGTGAGAATTCAAAGAATCCTTTTGAACATGCATTATTGAAACTTAGTTAGTCTTGAGAAGAATGAGTACTTCGGATCTGGGATTTCCATGAGATAAACTGCCATTTCATATTTCCAAGCTTTCATGATGGGGTCATCTGAAGAGATACAATTTGTTGAAAGACTAATACCACCAACTCTAGATATGTCAAGAAAGAAGATCGTAGTACTTCATGATTCTTAAATATCATAAGAACAATTATAGTAGTAGTTGATGCAGGCTGTATACTGCTCGTTGATCCATTTTTCTTCAACATAGAAACTTATTTTTTCTTGAATATCATAAGGGCACCTTAGGGAATTCATTTATAACTCCAAAAGGCTGAATCTTTGTACTATTAGATAGGTAGAAGATAGCATACCAAAGTATAAGCTACTTTTTATGTGAAATTTCAAAATATACATAAGGATTCTAGTGAGACCAGACAGGGAGTTAACGATAAATTGGAGCGATGAAGGCATATGCTGAAAGTTAGAGGTTTTAGAGTAAGTAGATCCAAAATAGAATACCTTCACTACTATTTCAGTAGAAGGGTAGATGCGGGGGAAGAAGTCACCCTGAATGGGAGGTCGATACCTGAGGTCAATAAATTTAAGCATCTAGGCTCGATCATTCAGCATAATGGGAATATTAACGAAGATATTGACCTGTGAATAAAAGTGGGCTGACAAAAATGGAAGTTTACCTCAGGTGTGCTGTGTGATAAGAGGGTGCCCCTAGGATTAAAAGGCAAAGTCTATCGTATGGTAGTTAGACCGGCTGTTCTCTATGAATCGGAATGTTGGCATCTAAAAAAGACGCAGATTCAAAGGTTGATGGTAGCAGAGATGAGGATGATTAGGTGGATGTGTGGTTTTTCGAGAATAGACAGAATTAGGAATGGAGTAATCAGGAACTTGGCTAAAGTAGCTCCCATCGAAGATAAGATGATAGAAACAAGACTCCGATGGTTTGGCCATGTGAAAAGGAGGAGTGCGGACGCTCCAGTTAGGAGATGTAAGATGATCAATATCCCTGGAGGTAAAAGAAGAAGGGGCTGACCAAAGAAGAGTTTGGACGAAGTAATTAGAGAGGACTTAAAAGTTGTAGGTTTGATGGAGGACCTGACTCAGGATAGGAGGTTGTGGTGGGATAGGATTAAGATCTTAGATCGCAGAGAGTCGACCCTGTAGTTGTCTTTTGGTTGCAGTGGCTTTGTCCTGGTAGTGGTTTTTTTCGTATGTCGTGTTGATTTGTAGGCAGTACTTTCTTCTGGGAAGAGACAGCGTTTGCTTACCTCTGATTGTTAAGGCATGTTACCATCCTCTGTTATATTGTTCTTGCGTTTCGTAGCTTTAGCATCTTGTTCTTTTAATTTATCTTAGTCATTCCCTACTTTGTGGTCCTAATTTTCCCCATTAAATATTTGCATAAAAGCTTTCTTCTATAAATATTTTCACAAAATCCTTTTTTGTGGGTCTCTTGGAAACAGCCTCTCTACGGGTAGGAATACCGGTAGAGGTAAAGTTGCCTATAGCTGGATTTTCCCAGACCCCACGAAAGTGGACTCACACTGGAATGTGGTGGTGTTGTTGTACCCATAAGGATTCTAGTATAAGGAGAAACACATTTTAGTGGTAATGGCATTTCGTTTTGAATCTCTCCTTTTTCCAACAGGAGTTCTGTTTCGATGATCACCATTGACGAGTTTTCAAGTTAAACTATTTTCCAGGGATTCTTTGGTCTCTATATATGTTCAATAGAGATATAAAATTGGTTAAACCATAATTGCCAATATAGGAGTCTTTCTTGCGCTTGCGTGTTTGGTAAATTCTTTTTCACAAAACTGAGTATACTTTTGCAATCAGTTTGAATAAGAAAGGGTTTAAAAAATTAAGAACTTTTCAGTTCTGATTATGACTGCAAGGATTTTTTTTCCCGTTATGGAATAGTTGCATTCTGCTTTATGAAAACTTCAACTGCAATACGTGTAGAGTTTTTCTTCTTCTTTGATTTTGAGTACTACACTCCAGTGCCCATTGCTGGCATCTGTCTCAAGAATTAAATCATCTCCTTCATTAAGCAAATGGAGAATAAGAAGATTTTTACACATCTTTTTGCAGTTTTGAACATTTTTTGAATCACTAGGGGTCTCCGTCCAACTTAATTCTTTCTTAAGTTTCTGCTGCAATGGTTTTCTTAATTGAGCTAGATATTTAATAAAATCTAAAGTATAAGTAAGACATTCAAGAAAACTTTCTAATTATTTCCTATCTTCATTCTTTTCAAGAAAATTTTCTTCTTTTAATAATATGCTGTTTTAGAATGATTTGTCCAACTTTTATTTCTAGGCCTAAAAATTCAATTTCTGGTTCAGCATAAATGCATTTGTTCTTACCGGGGAATAATATCATGGTCAATGCATTTTTGGGTGACAACTAAAACGTCATCTTTGTGCTATTCCATGGTCTTAAAAAAGATAAGGATATCATCGATGTAAACTAGACAGTAGGGATTACTATCTTTGAAGATATTATTCATTCTTCTTTGAAATATTTGATATACATTTTTAAGCCAAAATGACACTAAAAGTAGTTAAAGGAATGTTTCCTTTATCCATTTTTATCTGTCAATATCTGCTTTTACAATCCATTCTTAAGAACCAAGAGGCTCCTTGAATTCTATTGAAAAAGCTTGTTTTGTTTGGAATATAATAACCATCAAAAATAGTATTATGATTAAGCTTTTTGTAATTGAGTACCATTCTAGCTTTTCTTCTTTTATCTTCGACATGATTTTTTATCAGAAAAGCGGGACTAGTGTGAGGACTCTTGCTATTCCTAATTAACCCTTTATCTAAAAGTTCTTTGATTTGCTTATCAAATTCTTGGATATCTTGGTGTGCATACACCATTTGTTTGACTTGGGTGATAGTGTTGGGATTTAACAAAGTGAATTGTACACATGTCTTATCTGTATCCCAAAATTTTAATGGGTCATCATATTAGAGTTCTTTGCATAAGTTGTTCAGTAATCTGCTCTTTAGGAAATAACTCAAGTAGTGAGATTATTAGTGCTATTTCACGTTGTACAGGCATTACCTTCTCACAATACTAGGTGCATGTAAACTCAATCTTTTGATGAGTGTAAGATTTATTTAATTTTTCAATAGGAATTAAATTAGCATTAATTGTAAATATTATTTGGGTTATGATATGTGTGGATGGAGAACATAATCTTTAAAAATTATTTCTAATAATCATATCATAAGAGGGTTTATCAATAGAACATAACACTGGTGTAATGCATTTGACTTCTTCTATTTCTATGGATAACCCTTATATGGCTTCGCTATGGCTCATTATACTATTGTCAGCTATGCTTACTTGTAAAGAGTTCTTGGCTTTTTTCCATATGAATTTTGGAAGTAAAGATCTTTTTCCACAATAGACATAACAACTGATATCTATATAGGCACACAATTCATATTTATTACATCCATCTAAACATACATTTATTGGGATATAGATGCTATGCGGATTTGTGTTGGTGACTTCATAGCATACTTCCATAGTCATGTTTTTGAGTAATTCATCCTATAGATTGACTCACTAACAGTTCTTGTTTTGTACTCAATAACTTTTCTATCTAGACTCATACTTCCGTCCACACTATGTCATGCAGGTTCAAAACTCATTCTACTCATTTTACTAGTCATACTAATTATATCATCTTCTTTAAGCTCTTCTTTAACTGATGAAGACCCTTGTCTCTATTCCGATCTTACACTTATACTTCTTAATGATTGAAGTTTAATTGTAATTTTACTATTTTCATCAATTTTTATTACATTTTTCTTATTAATTTTTGAGTGATTAGCAAAGTTAGATATCTAAGACCTATCAATTTTTATTTCTTGTGGATTGAATTTTATCCTTTGAATTTTTTTTGCATTAGGGTAGGACTTCTAAAATTTTCTACCTTTATCATGGTTATCTTGGTCTTTGGATCTATAATATTGTTTTATAGATTATTTTTAAAATATCCTTAGTGAGTATCCTCATCTTTTCATATCTGTCCCAGCTATTTTATCTTAAGGGGTAGAAAATTTTTGGTAAATTAGTCTTTTAGGCTTACATAATATCCCGGTCGGCCATTGAATCCTACTAATTCATTACATAAATTGGTCTTAATTCCGAATAAATTCTATTTCGACTCCCAAAATTTGGCGTAAATAATTTTCGAGACGTATAACTTTAGAAATGATTTTCTGATCCATCCAACTTTGGTGCTAATAATTTTTGGGGCCAAACTTGTCAAAAGTAGTTTTCTAAATTGCAAAAAGACCCCTAAGGTTTTTAATTTTCATTTTAACCCCAATCCTTAAAAACTTAGTTTCAAAAATCTAAAATTTGTGCCTGGGTAATTTTTCTCATTAGTAGCATTTTTGATCCTCTTTCATTTTATATCAGAGCCACGTGATAAAAAATAATTAAGATAATTAATGATTAATTAAGCCAATTAACTGTGACTAATGTTTGAATCATCACCTGCTTACCTAGGACGGAATTATTCTCACATTGTTCACCATCGAAAGGCATTTCTTCAGTAGCACCTGAATTAAAGTATATCATTGATATAATTTTAGAATTAAAAGCCGAACAAGCTAAAATTAAGAGGGAAGTTAAGGACCTTCAAAAGCAACTATCTGTAATTCACCTCTCTCTAGTTAACGAGGTTAGACATAGCAGAAAATCTACTTTGAATATTAGTACTCCATTTCAGCGTAAATATCATTTTCAAAAGCCTAAAAACAAAAATCCATTTCCTTTGCATGGTATAAAAATTCAAAAAAAAATTAAAAGAAAAATCAGGTGAAAAATCAGCTGAAAAGGCAGAGAAGGAAGAAGGTGATGGAATATCAGCAATATAATCTCGAAGAACTACAGAATATATTTGAGAAAGAACAAAATTCAGAAGAATTAAATAAGATTATGGGTGCTATTAGTAATAAATATGATGTGTTATCTGATGATAATGAAGACGCTAATAATGTGCAATTAGAAAAAGAAATATATCAGCAAATGAACCTTATTAAGCTAGAAGATCTGAAGGTGTTACTGTTAGAAAAAATCGGAAGAAAAATGGAGAAAAAAATATGGTAAAAAGGTTGTTGAAGATGAGATTAATGAAATTGGAGAAGAACTTGATTTAGACGAGATAGAGATCAATCTGGTTAATAATGTTATTCCAAAACGTAAAGAATTTGACGAGCCTTCTAGAAGAAATACTCATTTTATAAGACCTAGGTATGTTCCAGTAGGACGTACAACTAATTTTTCCTTCGGATTCATCCCAAGAAAGACTACAACCTTTGAATAATTTGGCCTTACCTCAATTAGTCAAACGGAATACATCTTAAACATAGATGGAGCTCATAATAGAGAACAAATATTTGAACATTGGAAAAGAAGTATGAATAGTATCTTAAACCTAAATACTACCTGGACTGCTGTAAATTTCTTAAACTACATTAAACATAGTTTCTCTGGTACTGTAGCTAACTGGTATGATTCATTAATTGAATATGGTAAAAATATATTAAGAATGATGGAAGCACCAGCTCCAATGTTCAAGAATTTATGTAAGGAAATTGAAACTGAATTTATCAGAGCTAAACTTGATTCTGAAGAAAAGGCAAGAGAATGGCAAAGAAAGATTAATAGTATAGAATTATAGGATATGAGATATTTGAAAAATTATATTACTGAATTTAGTCAATATTATTACAAAATTAGGCATAATGAAACTAATCTTGATAATAAATTGCCCTATCCAATAAATTCCATAATCAATGAAAGATACATTGTGGAGCTTGAATGAATGGATGTCGTTGACATTCTTGATTCAAGAATCTCTTATTTAAGAAAATGGGTCAATGATCAATGTCCTGATCTCCAAAAGCAAAAAAAAAAAAAAAAGAAGCAATTTCTAGCTTACTGGGATTCACCTCACCAATGGGGAAAAGACCCTGAAAGGAGAAAAAAAGAAAATTTTATAAGAAAAAGAGCTTTAATAAGCAAAGGGCGAGAAATATAGAAGAAAACATTATAACAAACCAAGTTCTCAAAAATGAAGATTTTTTAGGATAACATCTTATTGTCCTGCAGGGAAAAACAGCTACAAATGTTGGGCTTGCGAAGAAGTAGGATATTATGCTAATAAATGCAAAATAGGAAGAATAACAAACTTATTGAAACCTTGGGAAGCCTAGATTATGTTAAGCGTAGTGAAGATGAGGCATTAGATCTAGCCCTAAATAACAACAAAGGACTTGCTGAAATTATATTGGATAATGAATATGAAGAAAGTGATTATGAATAAACAAGTCATATGATGGAAAGTAGCTCAATCAAACTTGGTGATTTTCAAGGGGGAGAATTTGTTATAGACAATGAAAATGAAGATGTTAAAGGAGATTGGGTCATTCTCATAATCCAAAAAGACATGATCTACAAATATCCATCTTTTAACTAAAAAGCAAATATATATGTGAAATGATGGACGGAGATCTGGAGATTAAGGATTGTGAGTATGACGTTGGAGAAGTTAATCTCATTAATTGGGAAAGTATCCTTAAGCATAACAACGATAGAAAGTATAGGTATATCCATGTCGGAAGTGTCCAAGCTCAAATCACTCCATTACAATATTATGGTAAAGATATTGATCTTTACACTTTACTCTGTGACATTAGGCATACTAAATTCAATAATCAAATTATCACAGGACAAAAACCAATTTGTGTAGTGGGTAAACAGGATTCAATTGCCGACCAGCATATTATGTGAGTCTAAAAGATGAATTTGCTAAAAACTTCTTATCTTTTAAGATAAAAATAGTTGAAATGGATATGAAAAGAGGAGGATATCCTTTAAGAATATTCTGAAAATTTATTTATAAACTAGATAAAACAATAGAACCAAAGACTAAGGCAACAATGATAGAAGCAGAAAAATTTAAAAGTTCTACCCCTATGCAAAAGATCCAGAGGATTAAGTCCAATCCTCAGGAGATAAACATTGATCATTCATGGACATCTAGTTTCACCAACCCTACAAAGATCAATAAGAATCGACGAAGAATGTAAAATCACCATTGAACTCGAATTATTAAGAAGCATGAGTACAAGATCAGATTGTGAAGAGTTTAAAGAAGATCATACAATTAGCTAGACTAGTGAAATAAGTAGAATGAGTTTTGAATCTACAAGACCCAATGCAGATCGAATTATGAGTCTAGAAAGAAAGGTCACTGGGTATAAATCTAAAACTGTTAGCGAACAAATCTATGAGGATGAATTAGTCAAATCATGACTATGGAGATACAATATGAAGCTACCAATATAAATCCTGATAGCATCTATATCCTGATAAAGGTATATTTTGAAGGATATAATAAATATGAACTGTGCGCTTACATAAATAGTGGTTGTTCTCTATGCTTTGGAAAGAGAACATTATTTCCAGAATTTATGTGGAAGAAAGCTAAGAATTCTTTACAAGTAAGGATAGTCGATAATAGTATTATGAGCCACAATGAAGCTACAAAACGGTTATCCATAGAATTAGAAGGAGTTCAATACATTATACTAGTTTTATATGCTACTGATCAACTCTCTCATGATATGCTTATTAGAAATAATTTTCAGAGATTATATTCTCCATGTACACAGACTATAAGCCAAATATTATTCACAATTAATGGTCATTTAGTTCCTATTAAAAAATTAAGTAAAGCTTACACGCATCAAAAAATTGAGTTTACACACAGCCAGTATGGTGAGAAGGTAATCTCAGCACAATATGAGATAACAGTAATAATCTCATTACTTGAATTATCTATTAAAGAGAAGATTGTTGAACAATAAGAAAAATTATGTAAAGAACTCAACTCTAATAATCCTCTAAAATTTTGGGATAAAGATAAAACATTTGCTAAAATCACTTTATTAAATCCCAACACTATTATCTAAGTTAAACAAATAGTGTATGCTCACCAGGACATCCAAGAGTTTAATAAACAAATCAAAAAACTTTTGGATAAAGAATTAATTGGGAATAGCAAGAGTCCTTACACTAGTCCTGCTTTCATGGTAAGAAATCATGCTAAAGGAAAAAGAGAAAAAGCTAGAATGGTAATCAATTACAAAAAGCTTAACGATAATACTGTCTTTTATGGTTATTATATTTCTAACAAAACAGTCCTTTTCAATAGAATTCAAAGAGCCTCTTGTTTCTCGAAAATGGATTGCAAAAGTGATTATTGATAAATAAAAGTGTATGAGGAAAGTATTCCTTTAACTGCATTTAATGCCCCACAAGGATTGCATGAGTGGATAGTAATGTCATCTGGTCTTAAAAATGCACTCCAAATATTCCAGAGATGAAAGGATAACATCTTTAAAGACCTTAATCATTGTTGTTTAGTTCACATTGATTGTATCCTTGTCTTTTTCAAAACCATAGAACAGCATAAAGATAATGTCTTGGCTGTCACCCAAAGATGTACTGACCATGGTATTATACTTGGTAAGAACAAATCTATTTATGCGGAATAAGAGATTGAGTTTTTAGGTCTAGAGATAAAAGTCGGACAGATCATTCTACAAAAACATATTCTTAAAAAATAGAAAATTTTCCTAAAAAGATTGAAAATAGGAAGCAGCTGGATAGATTTCTTAGATCCCTTACCTATGCTTCAGATTTCATTAAAGATTTTGCTAAACTAAGAAAGCCATTACAGCAAAAACTCAAGAAAGATGTGAGTTGAACATGGGCCACTCACGATTCAAAGATTGTCTAAAATTTCAAAAAGATGTGTACAAATCTTCCTGTTCTTAATTTATTAATGAAGGAGATGATTTAATTCTTACACTACTAAAAACTAGTTTTCTAACGACGAAAAAGTTGGTCGTTAAATGCATTATTTTTTCATCGTTAAAAGCTTTAACGACAAAAAAAAAGTTGGTCGTTGTCTGTTGTTATTGGTCCCGTCATTAATAGTTTTGACGACGAAATGAAAATTTTCGTTGTTGTTCTTAGAACGACGAAAAGAGGAATCGTCGTTATTAGTCAACTAATTAACGACGGACGAAATAATAGTAACGATCAAATTGTTCCTCGTTTGCTTATTAAATCAAAAATAAAAAATGTAAAATTATTATCATTAACGACAACTTTTGTTCTTCGTTATTGATTGAATAATGGTTAATGACGAAATTTTTTATTGTTGAAAATCGCAATCACCTGACAACGAGCAATTATTTTTCTTGTTACTAATTCTGTGGAGCTAATGTCAATTGTATACTCAATATAATAGTACAATGGATTAAATAACTCAAGGGAATACTATGGATGAAATAA
>NCQT01086941.1:12466-22946 GCA_002740465.1 Stenocereus thurberi | reverse complement strand
ATTTACAGCTAAAAAGCAACCAGTTAGAAGGTTTAGCAGAATAGGAAGTTGTTCCCCAAGAAAATAATTGTTGTCTTAGATGAATTTTTACTTAAGATTTTTGTTTTGGGGCAAGACTTGTTTTTGGTGGGGGGGGGGAATGATATTTAAGTGTTCAAAGCGATACACAAGTCTTATGGTTGGAAAACTTAGGGATATGTGTTTTATACGTTTTGCTCATGCACACTATATAAGTGCACACACGGGTATTAGTTTTTGAACACGGTGAACTCTATTTTTTGATGTCTTGCAAACTCTAGACATGAATGTACCCATTACATATTCCTTATAAATTAGTAGTTTATGTTGTTATGTTTCCTTTAAAAAGTGTTCATTCGCTCCCATCTTTTATGAATTCCTTAAGAATAACATAGAACAATCTTTAAACATTTCATTAACAAAGCGTTAACAACAATTTACCAAATTCAAATTTCCATTGCTTCCATTCCAAAATGCATCACATAAGTCACTATTTTGGATACTATTTTGGATACATTGCAAAACAATTACACCAATTTTAATTGAGAAATTCAAGCTACGTTGTCCTTTTTCACCGTAGCTGAAACTAAAATTGCAAGTAAAAGAATCTTAACCTCTCTACTTCCATTTCAATTCAATCCCCTCTCAACCCAATAAAAACTGCAACTGAAATAACAAATACAATAAAGCCCCACATTATCATTTTCTCCTTCATACATTTGATAGTCATTAACCTTCAACTTCAACCTTACGATCTTGTCCTTCAGTAGCTCCATACCTTTTCCTCGGCCTTCTCTTTGTTTCATCTTCTACAACCATGGCCTCATTTTTAAAAATCAAAGATACCCCCATTGATCTTACCCTGTCACCAAATGAATCATCAATCCACTAGAAATGATCACACCATTCAATCGTACCAAACCTTTTGCACCTTATGAATCTCCCTATAGGGGATCCTTCGTTATCGTACTTGTAGTATCTAGCATCTCTTTCCATAGAAACTTTCACAATATAAAAAGCATGGCAAGATCTACAAGCATGGGTGGGGCTTTAAGAAAGAGAAACAAACATCATGGCAAGCTCTTGAAGCTAACTTTATGTGGGATTCAAAAACATCAAATTAAATTTAACAGCTTCCTCCAAGATTTTGAGTCATTTGATCTTATTAGGGTTCAATATTAAGACCTAACTATTCGATTAGGATGAACAAAGAATAAATTGGGGCTAATATTGGGGGTTTCTTCGGCTAAACCATAAGCACATGGTATAGCTGTAAGTAGCAACCAGCAAGTATGAGTTGAAATCCTCAGGGAACTAGCCCTTGATTACGGAACCAACCAAAAGAACTCAATCTAGGTGTTATGGCTATATTTATGATCTGTCATAAGTCAAGCTATACTAACGAAATGAATGATTTCTAATAGGAGGAAACAGATTTTAAAAACCTCAGGTTGGGATTCACCACACTACTCCAATTTGAAGACAATTATCAATGCCTTCGAACTTGTTCATACATATAACAGAGTAGAGAGATTACAAAACAATCCCTGTCTATGCCTTCCTTAAAGGCCAATAGACTAGTCCAAAAGCTCAAATTATCTATTTTCATGAAATTAGGAATTTGGAACTAAAGGATCGAATAATGAATACTCTAACTAAAACCCTAATTATTTTCATATTATCATAATTGTTCACAAAGCTACCTCAGGTTTAAAGTTCATCTTTTGATGATCCCCTCAAACCCGATTAAACCCAAGATGAGACCTTTTTTGAGCCTTTCATCAAACAAGTCTTGTGATTAATTAGCAAAAAACAAAATTACAACCATATAACAAGTCTAGAGGGATCAATTCACAGCTAACAAATCACAATAGGGGGCTATTCGCAACCTAAAAAGAGGATTTAGCTTTTAAACATGATATTCATTGTAAACTCAAATTTTAAAACCCTAAGCATAATACTAAATAGTAATAACAAAAAAGAAATAATAAAACAAGGGTTTAAGAACAAACTTGAAAATTGGTTGATTGAAAGAATGGAAATCCTCAAGGTAGAATAATAATCTCCAATAATAATCGTCAAGCCCAAACTACTAGATTAATCCTCTAAACTATTGTTTTTTTTTTGAAAGCAATGTCAAAATGATTTTTTAAGCCCTATAATTGTCCCTTCACAGAGAGGGAGTCGATTTCACTAGCCTGTGCCGATATACAAAACAACAGAAGTTTCTGAACAGCTAGACTAAGTGATAAGGGCATGTAGAACTGCACGATACACTATGTCAATGCTTAGAATTTGGTTTGAAATGCTCCGATGATTGTGCATGGTCATGTATTTTTGCACGGTACCCAGTGTCATGCCTCTTAACTTCGAATTGCAGGCATGGGCATGCGGAATTGCGTAGTGGGCCATGTTTTGTCTTTCTCCTTAGATTTCCACTTGGCTTCTTTCTTCTCTCCTCATCCTACCTCCTCTTACCCAAAATAACCCTCAAATCCTCAAGGCAAGGCTAAGGCCTCTACAAAAGAAGAAGTTAAGCCAAGTTAAGTAATTAAGAGGAAAAACAACCAACTTTCATAAATTTTGAGGCAATAAATAAAGAAATAAAGGGGGATTTAGGTAAGGAAAATCAGTAAAATGTACATTTAACAACTCCCCATAGATATCCCTTGGTTGTCCCATGAAAGACTAAAAATGTGATCAATTCATAGAGGATGTAAAACCTCTACTTCTCATTTCTTTAGGCAAGGCAATGACATGCAGTGAATTAAGCACAATTACACAAAAAAGTAGGACTACTGAAGCTGTAAAGAATGTAATCATAAAAACATTCAAAAGTGTTCACGAGCACAATGCCAAGTTATAACACCTAGTCAACTCATGTCAAACCTTATAAAAATTAAGGATTCCCTAAACAAGCTGTGAACTAGCCAACCTTGTAAAACGTCACCCACAGGAAAAATATCAATAGTCCTTGTCATGTGTTTGTGTTGATAATGACTCTCTTAATCCTCCACCAAATTACAACATGCGAACTATAATCCAAAGAACTTGTCATGGGTTGTAACGGGGTTCAAAGTTAAGGGTGAGAGAGGGGTAAATAATTTAGGAATTGTGGAGCTAAAGCCATGAGTATAAAGAGCACCAAAACACTTTGAACAAATACAAATACCACCAATGCTCACCATACCACACTAGGAGATTGAAAAAAACCCTTGAATGGGCCTAGAAAATGAGTTGAGCCAAATCAAAAACACATTTTATTCAATTACCATGCTAAACACTTTATTCGCTATTTCTCCCGTTTTTCTTCTTTTTTTTCTGTCTTTTTCTTTGCTCTCTCCCTCTCTCTCTCTCTTTTTGGGGGGCAAGACTGGTGAATGGCAAGGGAGAACATCAATATTTACAACTCGAACTCAATTCCCAATGAATTATTAACCCATCAAACCAAAAGAGAGAGCATCAATATTCAAGCGATTAACATCTCCTAACCACAACAAAGCACCCAAAATAACCACCAAAATAAGTTAATCATCACCCCTAAACTACCCATGGCTACACATCAAAGTAAAGCTCCATTAGGACTAGCATAGGATAGGAAAATCTAACAGGCCAAGTGTAATAGGCTAATCCTAAATCATATTTATTTAATTAATTAAGCACGTTATTAATTTTCTTGGATTTTTTAATCACATTTAATTATCCCGATTTGGAAAAATTCATTTGCGTCGTCACTTTGCAATTTGGATTTTCATTAATGTAAAATTTCGAAAAAATTGATACTAGGCCTTGATAATTATGATTTAAGTGATCAAATTATTTTTCCGTAAAATCACAAAAATTTAAATTTGAGCCATGTAAAAACTTTATTGCAATGGAGTGTTTTATTACCAAGTCTAATTTATTTTAGGTCCAACTTGAAGCCCAAAAGCTTATGCACTTGATTAAGCAAATTGTCATTATGTATATCTAATTGAAATTACCTTAAAGCCCTTTTTTATGAATAAGAATCATCCAAGCATTAGGATAGCATTGAAATTACTTTCCACTAAGATAAGTATTAGCTTTCTTCTTACTCTCCTCCACACATTCCCCCCTTCCTCAACCACTCTCATCTCTCTCCTTCAAGCTTGAAAGTGAGGTAAAAACCTTAACCCAACTTTATTTAATTCTTGGTTTCATGTTGGATTTGATTATGGATCATGTTATCTGGATCTAAACAAGTGTTATTTTGAAGTTTTAATTGTTGATTAAACTTGAAAGTATGCAAAGGCTAAGGTTACTTATGATTATGCAAACTTAAGTTTAAACTGATGGATTTGGATTGTTTTGTATTTGATTTTGTGATCTTTAGCATTAGTAATGGATATCATTATGTTTATGTTGAGTTTAGATGAGTTTAAATGCAAGAATAAGTTGATCATAAGTTAGGGTATTGGTGATCAAGCATGGGTTGACTTATTTCTAGCATCAAGTATATTATTTGTGTATAATTGGATAAAAAAATGAATCTTGGACGTGTTGTTTAACTTAGGAAATCACTTGAAGTGATTTTGTATAAAGGGGTGGATTATGAAAATTTCCCTAATTGATTATAAAAGGTCATTTTGCTCATTTTTTGCAAATAAGTAAGCTTATGGATGTGTTTTGAGTGATTTTGAAAAAGAGAAGAACTAAAAATGTGATGTAGATGATTATGGAGTAAATTTGAGTAATATGGCTTTGTAAGGTGATGAAAAGAAACAAAGCTTTCTTAAATGATTTTAAGGAGTGATTTTAGAGGGGAATTATGTGAAGAAAAGGGGGGAAACAAGAACAGCAGGGCTGTGAACATACCTAAAACAGGAGCCTTTTTGCGATTAAACTGGTACTGTTTGGTCCATCAAAAAATTACAATTTTAGGTGGGTAGATATATCCATGAGTGATCCTTCAAATGTCTTTGAATCACTTCATTCTGAGCTGTGTGAAAAACTTATGGCTGTTTTGCTAGAACTGTACAGGACAGACCCAAGCTGTGAACAGTTGTATTTCAGCTTAATGTTAGGGGCCGTGTTTTGGTACTTGGGTTTTGTACTATGAATAAAAGTATTGCGAGACTTCTGAAGATTTTCATGTTGGAGTTGTATAGCTCAATTGGAGATCGGGAGTGAAAGATATGGATTTTCTAAAGTAGACCTTCAAATAGTTATATGAGGGAGAAGGAAATCATGACATTTTGAAATATTATTAGGAGTTTCTATATAATTATGGATATTGCAATGAAATTACAAAGTTTAGTGAGTTCAACAACTTTGATTATGTATAGAAACTCATATGGGTTGGAAAGCCAAGTTACAAGGGCATGAAAATGAAATTTGAGAAGTGAGGAGAGTAATGACTGAAGATCGATATCTATCGGTCCAAATTAGGGTTATATGAGCTTTCGTAAACCTCACAACACCCCTCTTGACATTAAACATTTTATTATTCATTTCAGAAATATCAAAAACTCATATTTCATTTATATCCATTAAAGTCCTTTCATTATCACCTCAATCATTTTATTTTGGTCTATTTTGCTCCAATTTGTTTTAAACTTATTTATTTCCTAAAATCATTTTAGTATAACTTATCTTATATTGAATTGTTTGAATTGTGGATGCCTTTTTATTAATAAATTTCTATGAACTTACAAATTATGGGAGTGAAAGTTGTTTGCTTACCTATAACTACATTTCTTAAGCAGAAACGGGGCCTAGTCCATCATTTCCCATTGTGCGTAAGTATTATCAAGTGATATTGCATTTTAAAGACCTCAGGTGTTCATTGCCTGTATCTTTAGAAATCAGCACGTATTTATTAAAATTATAATATTTTGGTAAGTACATCAATGAATCAATTTAATCAGCGATTCATCACATAATTAGTGGCCCCATCAGTTATCAGTTATAGGGCGTTGCGCGTCGGTTACCCGCATGGCTTTAGGCCAGGTCCTCCGCTCGGCTTCGTAGGTGTACACCTATCCATAGATCGTTTAGTATCAAGGGTTTCACTAACAGACAATAACTAGTTATGCAGCTTTACATTCATCTCTTTTGCTGTTTTAACTTAAATGAATTGCAAAGCGGGTGCCCAACTAATTTATGCAGAGATCCTTTAACAATATAGGAATGCATGTACTGAGCTTCAGTTCACAGTTCGAAATATTTTTCATGTTTTGTTTTCGGTAAATGCTTAGTAAATCGCCCTCATGCTAGCAAACTAGCTGAAGAAAATAAATTAAGTAATTGAATCTAGATGCATCAACAGTGATATAGTGCATGCATATTTTGAAGCTGTATTTTGAAATCTTCAGTGGATGGAGGTGTAGATTATATGGTGAATTGTTTTCCTATGGTGTATGAACCTTATGTTGGTTAACAGTTGACTGTATGTGGTTTAATCATGTATGAATGTGTATGGTTGAAGCTATGCCTAACTATGTTATTTCTAGTACATGTACTTCAAGCCTTGTCCTTTTGGATGGTGGTAATGTCCCGATCATTGGGTTTATTAGTTGTAGTTAAGGGGATCAGAATAGTGATTGCAAACAGTGAAACATGCTTAATTAGGGGGCGTTACAATTTTGGAATCAGAGCCAGGTTTGATTTTCCTTGGTGGAATATGGAGTATGAAGAGTAGAATTAGCAGAGTGAGAAAGCTGGTTAGTGAGGGTTATTGTGATATCATTGGAGATTTATGACATTAGAGACTTATGATAGTAGAAATGCCTGTTTGTCTCTCTCATGTTCTTCACTTATATTCCTCCTCGTTAGATGGATCCATATGCAGTGAATATGATGTCAGGTACTTCTATGGCCAGTCACATCTCTTTACTATATGCTAGTGTGGCAGCCCACATGCAAACCCCATTTCTGAGTGTCATATATGGTTCATACACGTAGGCTATTATGGAGCTTATCTACAGTTGACCCTTTGGTGGAGTTAGGACTCGATATCATGACTTTATGATGACTCGAGCCTTAGGATGGGATGAACCTAGATTTTCGTTTCGTGGGGCTTAGGCCAACATTATCACCAAGCTATTATTAAAAGGAGAAGTTGGAGCCGAGAGGGAATAACATGAATATTCTGTACTATATATTTTCATTATACTTTATATCTCCCCCAACATAGCCACCTACACCGAGCACTCCTCAGCCTCCTGACAACCCAAAGCCATCGGGACCTAGAGAGGAGATCCTATATCTGATGGATCAAATGAGGTCTGCATCATTATAGATCTCCCTAATACACCATAGTTTAGTTTTGATGGTGACCTCATGAAAGACTCAGAGAAGGACCCAAAATTAGAGGAGCATCAACTTGATCATGATGATGAGAATGCAGAGATTGGTACTTCAGACAATAGTTTTGACTCTAGCGGGGAGCCTAGGCATGAGTCTGATCTAGACTATGATCCATCAATGGATCATTAGATTGATTTATATTATATGTAGACATTTCAGATAGATTATTTTTTGAGCCCACATGTACATAGTATAGCCAGTTAGATAGATGAATTTTGTGCAGTTTATAACATTGTATAATTAGACAGGTCTTTCCTATTGTGTTGACTAGTCCCACCTACTTCTGGGCATGTGGCCAACTTAGTCTGTTGGGGCCAAGTAGTATTTTAGTTAAGATGGAGGTATAAAGGTTAACCTTAGGTAGTCAGTTGGATGTGATATTCTTTATGGAACCATGTATATGTATGTAAGCGAGCAATTATGTCAATGATATATCGAAGCTTTGTGTTATGTTTTAATAATACTTGGGCCATGCTAGTTGTATCTATTGTGCATATGTATCTTATATGTTGGTTGTAATTAGTTGACTGAATTACTCAACTAAATAGATAGTCAAAATATCAGAATATTTGTAAAATAATGCATAAACCCACATAGAAGAAAATTCAGATCATGGTTAGGGATCAAGTGACCAAGTCTTGTGTAATGTGCCAATAACACTTAGTGGAATGCCCTCAATTCCCCCTGAGTTGGTTAGCAATATGGGAACTCCAACTATTGACAGACCTCTGTGTCTGAGCTTATGAAATGAATAGCCCCAGCACCTTCCGAAATCCCTTATAAAGTCAATAAATTAGCAGATAGGGTGGGCGATTGAACCCTAAAGAATATGATGGAAAGTATGACTCAGTAGAGCTACAAGCATGGATTAGAGGAATAGAAAAGATTTTCACAACAAATGGAGGTTCTAGAGGATAAAAAGGTTAACATTGGAACATTTTACCTGACTGAGGGAGTAGACTTTTAGTGGAATACTATTAAGGATAGGCTCTTGGGGCCTGACTTCACTTACAGTAGACTTCTGGAAGAACTGAAGATGAGTGGTATATGACTATAATGCAGTATGCCAGTAAATTTATAGAACTATCTAGGTTTGTTCTAGCATTTGTGTCACCTGAACACTGAAGATGAGGAGATTTGAAGAAGGAATAGCTTTCTATCTTCACAACTAGCTAGCTGGTTAACCAATCCTTACCTATTGAGAGTTATATGAGCGAGCAGGTGAAGTGGAATGAGTGAAGGCTAAATTAAGGGCCTTGAATCCGATTAATTAGAAGACAAGGTAGATCAAACAGGGAGCTCCGAATGAGAGTGTAAACCAGAAGAAATCTACTCTCCCTCCTCCCAAGAGTTGTCCTGCAGGCTTAGTAGAGCCCTGCGGGAAATGTGGAAGAGCGAACCACACCACTCCTGGGTGTCAAGTAGGAACTAACAAATGCATGTGATGTGGTATCCTGGAACAACTCATTGCTACCTACCCTCAAAGACTAAAGGCTATAGACAAGGGCTCCTACTTGTAAGGCCCGCAGCTGTAGGAAGGGTGTATGTGTTGAGTAAGAAAGAAAGCTGCTAACTCTGGTACGAAAGTTTATTTCAAAGCCATTTTGTATATTGATCGATTCAATTGTCACTTATTTATTTATATCCACTCGATATGTCATGCAACTGAACCTTAAAAATAAGGAGACAGAAACCAATTATAGAATCAGGTAACCCAATGACTCTAGAGTTGGTCTCCTATCTCTTATAAACTTATTCCAATTACTATTGGTGGGATAGTATTATAGCATTCCCTGGAGTCTTGATTCAATTTGAATCATTAGACTTTGATGTCATTCTGGAAATGAGTTGATTGTGCACTTATGGGATCAAGATAGATTGTGAGGACCTTAAGATTATTTTAAGGCACGGACGAGCGAGAAAAGTATGTTTTATGAGCAAAGATAGGAAAAACCTTGTCCTTTAAATTTTGCTATGAAAGTAAGTGAACTCTTATGTCAAGGATATATTGGGTATTGGTATTATGCCATTGACACTCAACCACAGGAAGAAAAAGTAGAAGATATCCCTATAGTTTGTTATTTGAGAGATATTTTCCTGAAGGGGTCCTGGGACTGTCCTGCAAACAGAAATTGATTTTGAGATCAAATTAATCCCTGGTGCCCCATTTATCTCTAAAGCCCCATATCGTATGACCCCAACAAAACTTAAAAACTAAAGCTTCAGTTGGATAAGCTATGACAGAAGGGATTTATGAGACCAAGTGTGTCACTATGGGGTGCCCCAGTTGTATTTGTAAAGAAAAAGGTTGGAACCTTGAGGTTATATGTCGATTACAGAGAACTGAACAAGATCACCATAAAAAACAAACACCCATTGCCCCGAATAGATGGTTTATTTGATCGACTATAAGGAGCAAGAGTCTTTTTCAAGATTTATTTGAGATTAGGATACCATCAACTTAAGAATTTACCTGAAGACATTCCTAAACCATGTTTAGGACCAGGTTTAGTCACTATGAATTCATTGTAATGCCTTTTGGCCTAACCAATGCCCCCACAGGACAGAGATGAGCACACTATTCATTTGAGGACAGTGTTGCATACCTTGAGGAAACATTAATTACATAACAAATGCAAGAAGCATGAGTTCTGGTTAGAAGAAGTGGTATTTTTGGGAAATGTGGTTTCAAAGGAAGGGTCTAAGGTTGATTTGCAAAAGGTGGAAGCAGTCATAGAGTGTCCAAAGCCCACCAATGTTACTCAGACCAGAAACTTTTTAGGTTTAGCTAGGTATTATCGAGTTATTGGGAAGGATTTTTCAAAGATAACATCTTCCCTGACCAATTTATTGAAGGAAGCAACAAAGTTAGGAAAAAGATAAAGTGATAGGTTATCCCTCCCGACAGGTCAAGCGTTATGACAGAAATCACCATACCCATGACCCAGGACTAGAAGTTGTGGTTTTTGCATTGAAAATTTGAAAACATTACTTGTATGGAGTACCTTGTGAGAACTATACTAACCATCAATGCTTAAAGTACATTTTTACTCATAAGAAGCTCAATTTGAGACAACGGCGTTGACTAGAATTGCTTAACGACTTGCAGATCGAATATCACCCNNNAAAGGCA
>NCQT01086932.1:5894-23264 GCA_002740465.1 Stenocereus thurberi | reverse complement strand
ACCCCTCTAAGTCAAAGAAGAACAGAAGGGGCAATACTTCAAAGGATGGATTTAATTTTGAGGACTAAGATTCTAAAGTTGGACGGACCGGAGAGTCCCTTGACACTCCTATTGATGATCGAGGGGGGGACACTATCGACAATGATGATAGTGACCAGGATTCAGAAGCTAACTTTAAACGTCGTGGGCATAAAAAAAGTAAGACTATTGTAGCCAATACTTCCAGTGCGCCTCTTGGCGATAGTTTTTTCAATGGCATCACAAGCTATTTTGACATGCATAACCTTGAAGATGTAATTGCTCTTCTCTTTCTCTAGAACCTTGCGAGGCTCATCGCAACCCCCCTTTTTTTAATGGCTTGATCTTTTCACTTTTTTTTTGTTCGATGCAGATTGGCGCATTCGATTTAGTACAGGAGGCCACCCCTGTCATAGATGAGCAATTGCTTGAGAAAGTTGTAAAGAGGTTGCCATCGCCATAGGGAGTTGGCGAATTGGTCTCGAAAGGGGCCGAAACACTTCGTGCATCACCAACCCATAGTGAGCACTCAGTAGAGGGACCGATATCTCTTTAACTGGCAGCAAAAAGAATGTCTACTATGTCGAGAAAACTACCAGCCATGAGGTTGTGAAAGGAAAATCTATGGTTGCAGCGGCCTCAGCTACTTCCTTTCGACCGGGTCCCGCTTCTCAAAGCATCATTACTTACGGCATACGGGAGGTTCTGGCTACCTGAATGCTTTGAAGAGTGCTTCATTTGATGAGGTAGCAAAAGTGTATGAGAGCACCCCTATGATGTATAAAAGCATTGAACGTCTCAATGGAGACCCAAACCCTTTGAGGAAGCTGGTAGACGATTATGTGAGTGGTGTATCTATATATTTGGCAATCACGCAAGCAGCTTTGACACTTTGCCATCCGGATGACTTGGATAAAGAGAAGACCACCTGCATTGAACAAGTCAATCAAGCACAGTCCCATCATATTGCAGTGCAGGAAGAGCTAGCTACCGTTAAGGGCAAACACAAGGGTTCAACTGAAAAAGTAGCCCAGCTAGAAGAGGCGCTTCGTGTTGCCTGTGAAGAGGAGCAAAAACTTCAGAGTGACGTTGAAGCCAAATTAACCTTCGTGGCAAACATTGAGCAACAAGTCATTGAGAAGAAACAAGCTCTTGCTAACCTTGAAGCCAAACCCACTTTGTCCTAAGATGAGGCTGAGAAGTTGAAGAAACATGAGCGCGATGTCTTAGAGTTACAACTCTCACTCAACTCTGATAACTGGATGCACACTATTTAATTAGGTTCCTTAGCTTATTGTACTTGCACTTGGATTGTTCATGTTAGTGAACACACTTTATACAATAGTAATATTTTTGCTACTTCTTCACCTCTTTCTTATGTTTTATTTGACTGCACTTGCTAATTTTATTCACAAGCTACCTACATACTCAAGAAAAGTTACAATTTTTTCAATGAGATCAAGCCATAATGTAGTTCAATAAACAGTGCTCCAATCATTTGTTTTGCCGTTCACAGTTTATACTCTTGCGGGCCAAGAGTAGTACAAGATTTTTTTTTCAGCCATTCACAGTTTATACTCTTGCGGGCCAGGAGTATTACAAAGAAATTTAACTTGAAAGAACGAGCAGTTTAGGCTTTTACTTAGGAGCTTACAAACAATTTTTTACGGGTAGTAGCGCTTCAAAAACCTACCGTTGATTGGTCCTACTCACACTCCTTCCGCGTCGACTATCTTGTAGGCACCGTTCGAGTAGACTTCACGAGCAACATAGGGGCCTTCCCATTTAGGGGTGAACTTGCTCCCTGTCCTATGCATCATGATGATGGGCCTTCTTACTGCAAGCACTTAATCTCCAACCTGGAACGAGCGATGTTGAACCTTTCTGTTGAATGCTCGTGACAAATATGCTTAACAACACTCCAGTTTTTGTTGCGCCTGAAGCCTTTTCTCATCAAGAGATTCCAACTCTGCTAGACGGAGTTTGTGGTTTTCATCATCACTTAAGCCTTCCAGTATAGCAATGAGAAGAGATAGGATTTGAATTTCCAAAGGCAAGACAGCCTCTACGCCGTACACGAGCGCACAGAGAGTTGATTGCATTGGTGTCTTGTAGGTGGTTCGATAAGCCCAAAGTTCTTCTCCAAGTCTTTCATGCCAGTCCCGCTTGGATTTTGCCACCACCTTCTTTAATAAGTTGCACAATGTTTGATTGAACGCTTCTGCTAAGCCATTTGCAGGTATGTGGTATATTGAAGACTTATGCTGAGCGAACTTAAATTTCTCACAGAGACTAGTCATTAGCTAGTTGAAGAATGGTTTGCCATTATCACTGATGATGTATCGAGGCACACCGTATCAGCAGATGATGCGCGTTCGAATAAAATCGGCAACATTCTCCTTCTTGACTTCTTTTAATGCGATTACCTCCGCCCACTTAGAGAAATAATCGGTGGCTACAAGAATGTGTAAATGACCAGCTGAAGACTTAGGAGTAAGGGGCCCCACGGCATCAAGTCCCCATGCCTATTCTTTTGATGCGATCATATAATTTAGGCCCGGACTGATGTGCGGCACACACCCCTAAGTGAGCTTCCTCCATTACTTTATGTGCTTCCTTTTCGCCTAAGCACCTTAACCAAAGACCGAGGAAGGAGCGTCGATAGAGAGTATCATTGTAATGTAGAAAATATCGTGCTCGCCTTTGGATTTTCGTCTTATGCCTAGCATCATTTGGCAGCTTCTCGTGCTTTAGGTAATGAGTCAGCGGGTGACGCCAATCTTCTTTTTCCACCCCATGAACATAGACTGCATTAACTCCCCGGATGAGTTCGTCTTCTGATGGTGTGACTACCCACTTACCGCAAATTGGAATCGCCATATCTTCTTCTGCCCCCAATACCAAAGTGGCAGCAAGATTTGTGAGCGCGTCAGCCATCTTGTTGGCACTCCTAGGGATGTGCTGTAACTTGACGGTATGTAGCTTATCTAAGATTTGGAGGGCCTATGTGTGATACGGGACCAAATTCTTTTTCTTAATCTCATATTCCTCAAGAAGTTGATTGATGACCAGTTGTGAATTACCTACACATCTAAGTCTCTGATGCCTATCTCTACGGTCATTTGGAGGCCCAAGATAAGTGCATGATATTCGGCCATGTTATTGGAGCACAACTGAGTAAACGTAAATGAGTATGGGAGGATGTGTTTCTCAGGGGAGATGAGCACTACCCCTGCTCCAACGCCATCTTATCGTGTCGCACAGTCAAAGTACATTTCCCACGGGGGAAGAATGTCTATGACAAATACTTCTTCACCCGGTAGATCGTTGTTTCGCTCCCACTTGTCAAGAATTGGGTGATCTGCCAGGAAATCTACAAGTACCTCCCCTTTAATAGCTTTTTGTGGCACGTAGACGAGGTCGTATTGTTCTAAGATAACAGCCCACTTTGCTAGCCGTCCACTTAGGAATGTCCCACCGGTCGTGCCAGAAATTTGTAACCACAAATTTCAAGTCTAAATCGAATTAAGACAAGAAATATAGAACAAATTCAATTTTTTGTATTTATAATAAATAATGGGTACAATATCTAAATATTTGTTACAAATGAATAAACTAAACTCCTCTAATTTGATCTCTCGTGTGTGACTTGATGGAGGGCCAAAGTAGCTTGAATCTTAATCAAGTGTGTGCTTCAATCTCTAGAGTAAACAACACGTTTTGATGTGCTTATTGTTTCTTTGTAGAGGGTCTTCTGTGAGAGAGAATTTTTTCTATCCCCGAATGAGGGGGGATGGAGCTATATTTATAGGGAGGAGCCTCTCCTCTCTTTTAGGGATTGCGGATTAATAGCCCTCTTGGGTCGATAGATGGGCCTTGAACTCGGGCCGATGACTTGGGAGTCTATTTAAGTTGGCGACTTAGTAGTCTAGTGGCCATTGACTTGATAATCTTACCCGGTCGGTGACTTAATAATCTTATCGGGTCATTGACTTGATACTTTATTAGGCCGCTGACTTGGTGATCATTTGAACACAAATAATTAAATTAATTAATTGAACTAGCCAACATTAATTAACTTAAATTATTTAGTTACGTGGCACATATTTAATTTTTTTGTGCCTACAACTATATGTGCAAAATGAGCTCTATTAGATCCCGCGCTTCATTGATATCCAAAAACTTAAAAAAGATGTTCCAACAAACTATCTCAAACTCAGACAAGTGGAAGAATCTATCCTACAATGAAGAGCTAAGAAGTACTTCTTGAAGAAAGAGGATGATAATAATAGCTTCTTCCGTCTTTCCACCAAGCAAAAGAAATATTTTCGTACATTCAGGGCGATTATTAATCCTAGTGGAATAGAGCATACTAGCCAGCATGGTGCGCTACAGCTTTTGTCGACTTTTTAAGGGTCTTATAGGCATTGTCATTGATGTTTAGCCTTTGGATACTACTTGGATTCAAAATGTTCCTGTTTTCTCCTATGTATAGGCTTAAGCTCTGGTTTTATGAAGAAATTTGAGAGAGAAGAGATATGTGCAACAAAGATGATTGAGATTAATCTTGCACACTGTATGTTACACGGCAGGCTATACATGTGTATATATATATATGAGACACAAAAAGCTACCCCTCTTATGCTTACTTCTAACCCTAGCTTGGTCATTAAGCAATACAAGAAGTCCGCACTATATGGAAAGCATAATAATATACAAAAATATTTAGAGCATGGGGATTGATCATGCCCAACATGCCTAGTAGAAAATGAAACTGCTGCTTTCCCAGGACTTTGGTGAAGATGTCTGCCAACTGATACTTGGACAGCAGATATCGTGGATGCAGCTCTCCTAAGAGTATACATTCTCGTATGAAGTGGTAGTCAATTTCAATGTGTTTTATTCTTTTATGGAAGACTGGGTTTCTAGCGATATGGATGGCTGCCTGGTTGTCACACTGTAACGGGATGGGCGCCTTCATAAACACTCCAAGTGAAGCAAGTAGTGATTTGATCCAAATTGGTTCAGTATCACCGTTGTCATAGCCCGATATTCTGCTTCAGTTGAGGATCTTGATACCATTGTTTGTTTCTTTGTCTTCCATGATATGGGAGATCCTCCTAGGTGACGAAATAGCCTGTGATTGATCTTCGAGTAATAAGGCATGCTCCCCAATTTGAATCACAATAAGCATACAATTGTAAATCACAATTGCTTTTCAATAACAGACCTTTTCCTGCACACCCCTTAACGTACCTAAGTACGCATGTAGCGGCTTCCATATGTGATGCCTTAAGTGCTTGCATGAATTGAGAAAGAATGTGAACAGCATAGGCAATTTCGGGGCGCGTAATAGGAAGATAAATCAACTTGCCAACAAGTCGTCGATACTGTGCTGCATCATGTAATGATTTGCTGTCATTTAGTGCAAGCTTGTGATTCGTGTCCATGGGAAAACCAGCGGGTTTGAACCCCAGAAGTCCACATTCATCTATCTCCAGAGCGTATTTCCTTTGGTTTAAAAATATCCCTTGTCCATTTCTAGCGACCTCAATACCGAGAAAGTATTTTAGAGGCCCTAGATCCTTAATACGGAAACAATCATCTGGATATCTGTTAAATTTGTTACAAGCATCATCGTGACTCCCTATAAGTATAGTATCATCTACATAGACAAGGAGTTCCATGAATATATTGCTCTTCCTGGATGTAAACAAGGAATAATCTACATAGGATCGTATAAGCCCATATTCAGCCAATTTTGATGATAATTTGTAAAACCACAGACGAGGAGCTTGTTTTAACCCATAGAGTCATTTTTGTAAATGACATATTTTTGAAGAGTCTTGTGTCCAGAATCCTGTGGGTATGGTCATGTATACCTCCTCATCAAGATCCCCATGCAGAAAGGCATTGTTTACGTCCATCTGATGCAAATTCCACCCTCGGGCAGCTGCAACGGCTATAAAACATCTCACACTCGTCATTTTGGCGACAGGGGCAAAGGTCTCGTCATAATCAAATCCTTCTACTTGCTGGTCCCCTCGAATAACCAAACAAGCTTTATAACGTTCGATACTCCCGTCAGACTTGTACTTAGCCCTGTATACCCATTTGCAGTTTATGGGTTTCTTCCCTGGAGGCAGTTCTTCTAAGGTCCAAGTTCTGTTTAGTTCGAGAGCTTTAATTTCCTTGGCCATTGCTTCTCTCCACCTGGGATCTTTGACTGCCTCATGAAAGTACCTGGGCTCCACCACTTTTGTTATAGCAGCAAAATATTCTTTATGGGCGTTAGAAAACCGATCACATGTAACATAATCAACTATAAGATAAGGATTACCTGAGGATACCGTTTGATGTGGTTGTGCTGAGGAAGAGTGGTTCTTGGACTACACCGAGCAACAAACATAGTCCGTGAGATGACTTGGCTTCTTTATGAGAAGCTTTTCTCGTCTTGGGCTTGCGGACTCTGCTGTTGGACCTATCGCTTGGCTGACCGTGTTGTCTAAAGCTAAGGGCCCAATCGTACTAGGCCCAGAAGAGGTCGGGCTTGAGAAGCCTGCTGGGCCTCTTAATGCAGCTGGGCCGGGCTGGGCTACTTGCTTAGTGGCGATTGGGCCAGGCGACACAGCTGGGCTAGGGGACGCACCTAGGCCTGGCAATGGGCCTAGCGAAGCTGGTGGGTCGCTCCCCCTATCGGTGGACTGCCCTTGCAGTCCAGCGTACATTAGACCAAGAGGAAGAGCCTCATGTTGGCCTTTCCTCTCTAAAATGTCCAGCCCAGTATGTTGGATGACTGCTGGAACTTGAGCTGGGTTCTAATTATTGACGCTAAGATCAGGGAAATTCTCATGCTCCACACACTCAGGCGTATTGGGAGGATCTTCATCCTTTGGATTCTTGGATAAAGGGAAAAACTCTTCAAAAAACATGATATCCTTACTAACAAAAATATCACCATTTTCAACATCATAAACCTTCCACCCTTTTGTCGGCAAGGATAACCTTTCGACTTCGAGGACCAAATTTGTCTTTTTGTCGTTGTCAATTGTATGCATAACATAGGCATCCAAAGACTTTAATATGATCATATGTGGGCTTAATCCCAAAGAGAACCTTAAAGGGAGTTTTCCCTTGAAGGATTGTGGATGGTGTCCTATTAATTAGGTAGGCTGCTATTAGCACACATTCTCCCCAAAACTCAATAGGAAGATTGGCTTGAAAACATAGTGCTCGGGCTACATTGAGAATATGATGATGTTTCCTCTCTACTCTGCCATTCTGCTGAGGGGTATCAACACAGCTTGTTTGATGGACAATTCCATTTTCATTATAGACATTGTTCATAGTTCCCGAAGTAAACTCGCGACCATTATCACTTCTAATAATTTTCACCTTGGCATCAAATCGGGTGTGGACCATATGGCAAAAATTTTTGATAATTTGAGAGGCTTCACTTTTGCCATTCATTAAGTATACCCAAACTCCTCTACTAGCATTATCAATAATAGGCAAAAAATACTGTGCACCACAAAAAGCCTTAACACGATATGCTCCCCAAATGTCAATTTGAATCAAATCAAATTTATTCAATATTATATTATCACCAATTTGAAAAGATGATCGTGTTTGTTTTGCACGTACGCACACATCACATAAATCCACTTTATGACTAATAGAGCTTTTACTAATACCAGAAAATAGCTTAGATAATGCCTGTCGAGATGGATGCCCCAAACGTTGATGCCATAGTTCATATGAAGAAACCCGGTTGACTTGAATTGCTACTGCAGGCTTGTCTTTGAAATAATAAACCCCTCTTTTTGGCTCACCCACTCCAATCGAGCTCCTCGAAGTAAGGTCCTGTATCATACGATGTTGATTAGTGAATGTTATAATACGTGATAAATCTTCAATTAACTGTCCAACAGATATGACATTACAATTTAGTTGAGGGACATAGAGTACATCCTTTAGGGTAATATTAGGATTCAAATAAGCAAACCCTCTTTTGATTACCAAGTTATACACTCCATTGGGTGGTTGAACTTCAATGGGAAATACTCCATGCACTTGAAGCAAGTTAATGTTCCTGGTCATGTGCCATGAGGCGCCACTGTCGAGTAACCAAAATCCCTTACCCGAAAGTTTTTCATGGGCCGAGTTGGAGGGTTCGATCAGACTCAAGATCTTTTACATCTGTTCAGGAGTGAAGCCCATGTTGTTATTCCAGGACCATGCACCGTGACTGTCTCAACGCTAGTCTGCAACACGTTAGCTTGTTCCTTCGAAGCACCACACCCTCGACTGCTTGTTGCACGTCCTCCTCCTCTGCTGTCCCGTTCTCTGCCTCGGCCACCACGTTTTCCTTGTGAGCTCCACCCGGGTGGATAGCCAATCAATTCGTAACACCCAGTAGCATCATGCCCATACTTACCACAGTGCAGGCACGTCGGTTTGTCTCCGTTTCGTTGGCTAGGCCTACCGTGGCTCACGGCAAATGCTACAGCACCATCACAAATGGTGGTTCCTTCACAGTTAAGCATCACCCCTTTGTGGGCCTGTTCTTATTGCACCATCTTGAAAACTTTGTCTATACTTGGCAAGGTATCGAGGGCTAATACTTGGCTATGAACTTTAGAGAATGCCTCGTCGTTCAACCCCATCAAAAATTGATGGACTTTATCGTTCTCTGCCATGTGAAGAATATTTTCGGTCGCACCGCACTTGCATTCAAGTACGCGAATCTAGTTGCCAAGTTCATTCCTGAGGCTCATGAGCTTGGAGAGGAACTTAACGATTTCCATATTTCCTTACTTGCATGATGCGATTTCAGCTTTTAGCTTATGTATTCTTGCTATATTAGGAACTGAGTATCGTTTCCGAATATTCTCCCACATGGCATGGGCTAAACGTAGGCTACGCTTCCATGGAGTTTAGGGTCAATTACATTCATTATCCAGGATGTTATCATAGAATTTACCATCTCCCAAGCCATAGCCAAGTTTTCATCTCCTCCTTTCGTGTCTGGCCTGGTTATCGTTCCATCCACAAAACCAAGCTTGTTTTTAGCTCTCAAAGCTGTCCTTACAGTTTGCTCCCAAAGGTCATAATTTCCATCGAACCTGATAGCCGTGATAAGGGTTCTAGGAGAATCTGAAGGTGATAGATATAAAGGAGATTGAGGTGTGATGACAAAGGTCTCAACTTTGTTCTTTGTTTCATCATCCTTTCCCATGTCGTGTATCCTAGGGTTTCGGTTCTTGTGTGGGTTTTGTGTTTGTGTTTGTTTTTTTTTTTTATAGGTTAGATCGCAGTGCTTTGATACCATGAAGAAATTTAAGAGAGAAGGGATATGTGCAACAAAGATGATTGAGATTAATCTTGCACACTGTGTGTTACACGGTAGGCTATACATGTGTATATATATATGAGACACAAAAAGCTACCCCTCTTATGCCTACTTCTAACCCTAGCTTGGTCATCGAGCAATACAAGAAGTCTACACTATATGGAAAGCATAATAATATACAAAAATATTTACAATTATTCTTTAACATTGTACCATTGAATTCTGAGGAAATTAAATCAGCTCTTTTCTCCAGGACAACAATAAAGCACCAAGTATGGATGGCTATTCTATTGGGTTTTCCAAAAAATCTTGACACATTTTGGGTGATGGTATA
Organism: Stenocereus thurberi; assembly: GCA_002740465.1. Lineage (NCBI taxonomy): Eukaryota > Viridiplantae > Streptophyta > Magnoliopsida > Caryophyllales > Cactaceae > Stenocereus > Stenocereus thurberi. The sequence continues at coordinate 13,560 of NCQT01086932.1, read as the reverse complement.
ACCCATGCTATTCAATGCTTGTTCACTACTAACAAACTGTTGAGACAACTAAATAGTACCTTGATTACGCTGATCCCTAAAAAGCCGAATGCAACTAATGTTGATTATATACCAATTGTATTATGTCATGTCAAGATCATTGCTAAAATCTTAGCTGTCAAGCTTCAATTAGTCTTTCCCACTTTCATTAATATACGCCATCAAAGTGCCTTTGTAAAGGTTAAATCCATCAATGACAATATGTTTCTTGCTCACCACTTCACCAAACATTATGAGAGAAGGGGATCTCCCCCAAGTGAAGTTAAAAATTGATGTTAGGAAAGCATTTGACACTGTTAGTTGAGCTTTTCTTCATTCTAGTTTGCTTTCCCTAGGTTTCCCTCCCACATTTATGAATTAGATTATGGTGTTTGTCACCTCTCCAATGTATGCCGTGAACATCCATGGAGAACCAAGGCTATTTTCCTGGAGCTCATGGTCTTAGACAAGGAGATCCAATGTCCCTGTACCTCTTTGTACTTTGCATGGAAATTCTTGCTGAAGACTTAAGGTTTCATTTCCATCCAAAACATGCTAGAATTAGTCTGGTTTGTCTTGCCTTTGCAGATAACATCCTGCTCTTTTCTAGAAGTGCTAACTCTGTGCAAACCCTTTGGGGCTGCTTTCAAAAGTTCTCCAGGATGGTTGAGTGGATGCCAGTCCTGAAAAACCTAGATTATGCATTGGTGGTGTCCCACCTGATATAGAGCAACACATTCTTGATGCCACAGGCTTTACTAAAGGTATTTTTTCTCTTAGATACTTAGGCTTACCCCTATCCACAAGAAGAATGTCCCATAACTTATGTTAGCCTTTGGTGGATAAAATAAAACAAAAAATGAGCTCATGGGTTGTCAAAAAGCTTTCCTACCCTCGTAGAAAAATCTTATTGAATGTTGTTATTGCTGAACTCATAACCTTTTGGTATTATGTCTTCCTACTTCCTTTGAAAGTGCTTGAAACCCTGTGCTCTAGATTTCTTTGCTCTAGGTCTGTTACTGTAAAAAAAAAATGTGTTTGATCAGTTGGAGGATAGTGTCAATCACTAAGTGATTGTGGCCTGAATTTCAAGGAAATGCTAGCCTAGAATGAGGCTCTCTACTGCAGGTGCTTATGGAAGCTTTCATATGGAAACTCTATTTATATCACATGGGACAGGGCATCTCCCCTCTGTAATGACAATATCTTTAATGCTGTAGCTTCTGCATCATATCCTTGGGATTGGCGAATGTTATTCAAGATTCAAGATGACCTCATTATTCTCTTGGGTGGTCATGATTTAGCTTGTCATTGGTTTGCCTCTCCTTTGAGGACTATAGAGTACGCACTGCAACATTTCTATGTCTTGTTTAAGGGTCACAACCAAATAGTCCCTTAGTATAGGACCATATCAAAAAATTGAGAATGGGACAGTTCCCATGGATGGCTGCTCAGAACAGATTGGCTACATGTGAGAATCAAAGGCTTAAAGGTCTGCAAGCTGATATATGTGTGTTTTGCTCAGGACAGGCTTGGATTCTTGCAATAATCTTTTTTCTTCACTATCTAGTTATAAATCATGTTTGGTGTAAAGCATTAACCTAGTCTAGACAACATGCTCACTAGTGGGGATTTCAAAAGGAGCTTTAGTGGTATTTCAAGCATTGCAAAGGGGATCAACCTCCTGCAAATAGAGGAGGACAGTATTTGCTACATCTCTTTATGAACTCTAGGGAGAGTGTAATCTTAGGAAATTTCAACATCAAAGGCACACATGTGATGTAATTCTAAGACATATTCAGTACTCAGTTTGTGCCAGAGTAGATAGTTATATAATTGAGCTGAGTGAGTTCGTTTCTTAATGTTACTAATGTAACACTGACTCTTATGTACTCTTTTAGGAAATCTTAATGATAATCATTTGCCTTTTAGCATAATTAATATTTAAATTATTTCTTATGGTATGTTAAACTTTTCTAAATTTATGTTTTACTTAATTAAACTTATTCTATGTTATTTCTAAGATCATAATAGCGTAATGTGTCTTTTTTAATTTATGGGATATACACACAGGTAGAGCCACCTTAGGTATGGTCGCACCAACTGATCACATTTTTTTAGGGAAAAATTCATAGCGGAGAAATCTTGGTAAAAAAAATGAAGTTATATGAAAATTTCTGATAATGTATATAAAAAATAGTTGTGTAATGTAATGTAGCAGTAAAGCTTGTGCTTGATTCCCTCTTATTGAGCTTTCTAGGTATGGTGATATACTGTCTTTTGCTTTTCTTTAAGAAAAGTACACTTTCACCTTTTTCACTCCCCAGTGACAAGAGTTGTGTTCAATTCCTATAAGGTTAGGGAATTCAAACCTCTTTTCGTCTTTTTTTTTTTTTTTGGCTTTTAATAAGTGAATGTTGGTATTTTTACAAAGATTAAGTTTAAACTGCAAGCATATGACTCTCTTCATGGTGCTTAAAGGTTGGTCCATTGGGATCGGTTACGAAATTAGATCTCTAAAATTCTAATCTAAGCTAGGAGTTAAACTAAAAAGAATCAAAATCAAAATAATTGCAATACGAGTGACATTTGCAAATGTTCCTACTGATCAGAATTATCATGGCAAACATAGACAAACGAAATAAACAAAACACAAGGGAACAAAATTATTCATGAAACTAGCAATCATCTTAACCACTAAATTGGCCGTTGCAAAGGCAATCAGGGAATGAACAAAACCATTTCTCCACTACTTATGTTTGCGCAAACTTAATAAATCAAAAGAAACTAAAAATCCAACATTCATATGTCTGAGAAGAAGACTTACTCCACACAGAACCAAATGTCTGAGAATAATCTGCACTAGAATGGCAAATCTGGCAACATGAAACAGTGGACCTAGAATTAGGCCATAACACACCAAGTGGAATTCCTTTGCATCCAATCAGAGACCAAAACCAAGAACAGTGAAAGCAGCAATAAAGATGGAACCCAAAATTAGTAGAACTCTGAAATTAAACTCAAAATTAAACCAGAGGCTTATACTTTCAACACCAACCTCGGATTCTCACTCAAATAAATCAATTCTTATAATAGTTATATGAATTTTAAAATTCTAAAAATAGGATCCGAAAACCAAAACAATCGAAAACTAAAGGGGAAAAAATGAGTAAAATGAAACTCTACTGCGCCGACTTGGTCTCCGAGCATTAGAAGTATGTGTAGCGTAAAGGCTACTTCAATCATATGTCATGACATGTCTACAGCTTTCCTGAATCAAGCACCTGTCGTCCGTGGACCATCTTAATAGCTACGATTTCCGCGTCCTTGAGCTTCTGCTTCCTCGCTCTTACTCCTCTTCAAAAGGAATAAGTGTCAATCCGTGGAAAACACAAATATGTTGTTTTTGGGCCTTTTCTAATTATAATGATTGATTCACTCCTATCTGCTCAGGCCACCCAATTATAGTCAAAATCATGCCTTACATCTTGATTGCTTCCATTAATCTCGAATTGAAGTCATCCTCTTGTAACTGCCAAACTTTGCCTCAAATGGAGCTTTTACTCGTCCAAAAATAAAAAAACTTACATTTGGGACCATCGAACTTTGGTGTATTCATTTGTAGGACCAGCTTTTCGAAAAGTTCATTGCCAGGACCATTGAATTACTGTGCTATTAACTTTTGGGGGATAAATCACTATTCAAATTTTTATTTAACTCCCGAAATATTTTATATTTGCAAATATAACCCCAATCCTTAAAAATTTACTTCCACAATTTTGTGCATGTGATATTTTGCTCACTAGCACTACTCGAAGTCCCCTTTCAACTGGTATCAGAGTCACGTGATCAAAAATAATTAATATAATTAATTTAATCAATGACTAATTAAGATAATCAACTATGATTAATGGTTGAATTGTCACGTGCTTGCCCCAGTCCTAATTATTCACACATTGTTCACTCACCGGAAGGAATTTCTTCAACAGCACCTTAATTAAACTATATCACTAAAATAATTTTAGAATTAAAATCAAAATTAGGTAAGATTAAGACTGAAGTCAATGAGCTTAAAAAGCAACTGTCTGTAATTCACCTTTCTCTAATTAACGAAGTTAGTCATAGCAGAAAATCTATTTCAAGTATTAGTACTCCATTTCAACATAAATATCCTTTCCAAAATCCAAAACACAAAAATTCATTTCCTTTGCATGATACAAAAATTCAAAAAAAGGTGGGAGAAAAATCAGGTGAAAGATCAGCTGAAAAAGTAGACAAAGAAGAAGAGGTAGCGTGGAGTGCGAGTCAGCACATGGTATGATTAAGTCGATTGTATTGAAGTTGAACTATTATGGACTTTGGTTTTAAAGCGTTTCAGTTTAACAGATATTGTGATTGTGAAAATGAGTTGCAAGATTAAATGGTTTCAGTCAGCTTTGTCCTTATCAGGACAGCGGTAGCGCCTTCTATCATTAAGTATTTTGCTGCATTTTTTCATAAATTATGTCATTAGCATTTTGAGGGTGTTACAGATTTGGTATCAGAGCCAAGGTTTTAAGGGCCATTGTGAGATATCAAATGTTTATAAGTTAGCTATCAAGGTATGTATGAGTTATGTTGGACCAGTTAAATGAGCTATTGACTATAAGTTCCTACGTATGGGCATATAAGGAGGAACCATTTCCATTTCAATGATCCAATCATTGGTAATATCCTGAGATTCGAGCATTAGTAAAGTGGAGTGTGGAACCATTTGGGTGACCTGATAGTGAGGCAAGCTCTCATTTATCTGGGAGTTGCATTGTGAGTTTCATTTCTCTCATTTGTTTAAATTTTTGTAATTGTGCACTCCGATGTGAGACCCTTTGAGTTTTGAACTCTGACGTGTGGCCATTCAGCTATTGAAGTGTGATTTTTCATAATAAGTATATCTTGTAAGGCTTTAAGCCTAGGTTTTAGCTAGTTTTTAGGCGGAACTCTGTCCGTTTCGCTTCAAAATTTGAGAGTTTCGTTGAGGTGTATTAACACACATGATATTGAATATAGTATTGTTTAAAACCTATTGTGGGAATGCCATTTGCAACTTGGCCTATCTTTGGGTTGAATCAGTATGAGATAGAATTACTGTAGGAAATCCTGTGACGATAATTCAGTAGCTTACGGTGTGCTACTTGGCACTATATGGGCGGTATGAGTAAGATATAGTTGCCATGTATAGAAAGAGGCTGCTCTTGTCACTAAGACCTTATACCAGCAATACTCCCATTACTTCCAGTCATTGGTTCACTTCGGCCTAAGTCACATTGGATTTATTCATTTGCTATTGATAGTCACTTGGTCTATAACATTTCGTTATCTAGGCAATTTGTTTAAATGGCTTCAATTGTTATCTAAACCATGCCAATGATAGCATATGTTTTGCAAGAATGCCTTTTTATAGTAATTCTTGAAATTATTTGCTTGTCTCATCTTCAAAACTTAATACTATCCAATATTGTTTAATCTCCCTTGCATTTCAACCCGATATTTCCTATTAGCGTGATATTTCATGTCTTTGCGAACCCATTGTTAAATGTGTAATACATTTTTGTTCGACCTTATATGGTTGTCAACATTCCGGTGCTCTCTACCTTCACCATCCTTATTTCATGATCATGAGTTGTAGTTCATTCCATTGAGAGCTGATTCACACATCTACCTTACATCTCATTTATTGATAATGATAAGCTCGTATAGCTTGTTCTGAATTCATAACATAATTCAAATCTCATTGATGTGGGTGATTGCGATTGTTATAATCTCCTTACTCTCTTTATTTTGAACTTCAACTCCTACACATATATCTTATATTCTGATAAATAAACTTCCGCATTCTCTATTGAATCTCATTGTTGTACTCGAATTGGCTTCATATGAGCAACGGCTTGTTCCTATTGTAACTTGCTCAATCTATTTATCTATCTATTGGCACTTTGCTCGTCGAATCCATCTATCTTTCCATTACACTTTGCTTGTCCAATCTATTTGTCTATCTATTACACTTTACTTATCCAATCTATCTATCTATTTATTGCAGATTGCTTGTCCCATCTATCTATTGCACTTATCTTGTTTGCTTACGGCTATGAAGTCACCTCATTGAAGCTCAATCGCTTCTCATTTTGTTTCCAATTCATCAGTTAAACCCGAGTATAACCGGGCCATTTTTCTCATTGGCTGATTATCATCTATATTTATAAATCACAATTCTTGTAGCATTATATTTTAGAATTCATGATACACCTATCATTATCTTTATTCTAACCACCCCATGTTAATCTCTCTTTTTATCAATCTTTTCCAATCTCATTGTTTATTTCTTTTAGATTCAATGACTCACTTGACTACCAATTTCCTCATTTTCATTCCTTGCGATATTCATTTTATTGTCCAATGCGGAATTGGAGTAGACCTTTGATTAGTCGGATGAAGGGAGAACATGTGATACCTTGAGAACACTAAATAAGGACATTTTGATAAGAGTATAATCTTAAGCAATGTCCGGTTTTATTAGAGAGAGCCAGAAGAAGCATTGGGTATAAAAATAGAGTTAATCCAAGTAAGTATTACGAAAGAAATTCAAGGCTATGTTAAGTAAGACGAGGCCGACAAAAGAGTTATATTGACAAAAGTAGGAGACAATTACAGTTTCAGATGCGGTAAAAAGTACTTTAGGCAAATCATACCTTCTCAAAAGCTACTTGGGGAAACCTAAGAAGAGATGGAAGCCAAATATCCACATTATTTATGATACCAGTGCATATTTTCACAACTCATAAGTTTCGATGACGAAATTCTTTGAGGGGGGAAGTTGTAATAACCCGACCCTAGCCCATATTTAATTATTAAATCATATTTATTTATTTAATTAATCATGTTTATTTATTTAATTAATCATGTTTATTGATTTAATCACATATGGTTATTGGTTTAACCAAATCATGTTTATTAATTCAAGTACACTCAATTTATATATTTACCGAATTACCTTACGTCATCTAAATTTTCCACTTTCATTTATCGTATTTAAGCATCCCGGTTGGGGGATATTTTACTTGGATCCTACTTTGCAATTCAAGCTTCATTGATTGGCAATTGAAGTTTTGTTGATTGATTAAATTTCAGGTGAATCGATGGTAGGCCTCGACAATTATGATTGAGCGTTTAATTACTTTTCATAACGTCACAAAATGTTAAGTTTTAGCTATGCAAAAACTTAGGTCCGAATTCATTTATTTTGGCCTAATTCATTGGGCCCAAATTATGGCCCAATTTCATTGGCCTCAAATTTTAGCCTGAAACTTTTGGTGTAATTAAATTAAGTTAATTACTATCATTTGTGCCTAACTTTAATTAGCAAAAAGATATTTTTTGGAGGCTTAAATATTAGCCAAGTATCAAAGATAAACATCCAAGTCATTTACCATCAAGGCGAGTCTAGCCTTCATCTTCTTACTCTCTTCTCCACCATCAAACACCACCTCCATCCTCAAGCATTCAAGCTCAAAGTGAGTAAAACTGTAACTCTATGTTGATGTATTTTTGGTTATGGTGATTGTTTTAGTTATGATTTATGTTTTCATAATCAAAATAAATGTTATCATACAAA
>NCQT01086907.1:3162-19131 GCA_002740465.1 Stenocereus thurberi | reverse complement strand
ATTTTCCCATGCTTTGTTGATCATACGAATAATTAATCAAATTTATTTTTATTCAATTCATTGGTCAAATAGTGGGAAGGACCATAATCACTATTAAATAACATTATAGGTTTCGTTAAATTATTGAAATAATTTATCTTAATTTGCAATTCCTATAAATAGGGACTTAATTTTGTAATATCTCATCTAAGTTTTATTCATCATTTGGTCAAAGAAAAATTATGTCCCCATATAATTCTTAATTGTGGAAGGATACAAAAATGAGTCATAACAAGCACTGATTGGCTAAAACGGAAGAATCTTATTATTTTCTTTATCAATGTTAGAATTAAAGTTACAATCCCTAAATTATTTTGCACTCATCTGAGACAAAGTGACCATTCGTATTAAAAAGAAGATAATAACCTATTTATGTTTGCTGTGCAATGGCTATAAATAAAAGTCAACGACAATCAGTGAAATATGCAGGTGTTTACCTTCCAAAATCCATATTAAGTCATGGACAACTGAATTATAGCATCACGGGTGACTTCACTAGAGGGTCTGAAGTTTATCATTAAACATGACAATTAATACTATGAAGGTTACACAAGAAACATTATCTACAAAGAAGTGTCCAACAACTTACCAATGGTGTATATGCACTCAAAATAACTTCACTGCTACAAATTACCAAAAAATAAAACTAATTGGCATTATATATCTTTTAGTGTTAATAAACTCTTACAAAATGTTAGTTCTAATTATGCAAAGACCATGACATATTATGATTCTTATAATTAAATATAATCAGGGATTAAAATAATAACAGTTAATAAATTCCTCCAATATTATGCAGTACGCTAGGAAGATGAAATATACGAGAAATCTATAATTTAAATGTCTCTCTGTAAATCAATACAAAAATATTATCGTATATTTTTTCACTGAACGTATAAGCATGTAAAAAATCATTACATGCATCTGACAACACATTGTTGATGTCAAGTAGTTACGAACAAATAAAAAATCAAAACCTAACTTAGTATATTTGTCACTTTTGCAGGCTACCTAATATGAGAATGAAAGTTTGCAACTAATAGATAGCGAAGAAGACAAATCTGATGTGTTATTGAACATTTCATATTAGAACTACTTTTTATACATTACATTTTACATTGCCATATGATGCATTTTTAAAAAATGAAGCCCAAGTTTAAGAAAGACAGGATTAAACTACTAAAAATATAATGATTTTTCTTTGCTCCTTGGCACCCATCCGCAATATGATTATTTCATAAAATTATTTTAAACTTTAAAAAAATATCACACAGTGTCAAACCACATAATATCTTAAAACAAAAAAAAAATTAAAAACTACTTGACTAACAAGATTAAAAACGATACACTGCACATCAAAAATTCAATTACATATAATTAAGGTGACTTCATATGAAATAAAGTCAGAAAAAAGGTGCTACTATCAAATCCATAGAACTCAGTATAGTATGGTACCACCAACAACATATATAACAAGATGCTGAAACTTATCAATCGAGAAGTAATATCCATCGTGCAACACACGGGTAAAAAACTAGTTATATAAAATACTAAATATTCAGCCATTAGAATCAATTATGGATGATAAACCCTAAAATTCTTAGCCACGATGACGGATACAAAATGACACTCTAATCAGATCAACCCCATCTGCGAAAGCACATCATACGCTAATTTTCTAAGTGTGAAAAATATATGAATAAAAAGATGACTTTTTATAATTTATAAGCTGTAACACCCTTCCATTATATAATCATACAATTTTTTTAAAATTTAATAAATGATAATTTAACTTTAAGCCATGACAAGACATTTAAGAAGTTACCAGAAGTATAATCATACAATTGCCTTTTCTCTCTTCATCTATCCAAACCAAGGGCCTGATTCTGCCAGGAACAAGGTTCACTAGAAGCTGTGTTTGAGAAAGCATATGTATGAGCATCTTCACTCGATTTTTATCGATAATCTGCCTTCCAACATTAGTGTTGTACAATTGCGTGTTGAATTTGCTTCTTTAATAATGTGATTGACACCTGTATTCCTGATAAAGTTACTAGAAGAAGCGGAAGGAAATTTGGATTTGTGAGGTTTAAATCTGGAGAGGATCGAGATAAGGCTATTCAAGCAACCCATGGGAAAGTTTTATGGGGAAATTTAGTTAGTGCCAATTGGGTCAAGATTCAAAAGAGGAACCATCAAGAGCATGGCAATAGAATTAATCACTCAGAGTAGATTTGGTTTCCAAAACATAAGACTGTTGATGACACCACTTTTGTGGGTCAAGAAGATGTTCGCTTGAATGGGCGAAATGTTGCTCAAAATTCTTTGATGTAGTGGCAGATAGTTGTGAGAATATCATAGAAAATGGGACAACAAATACCCCCATTAATACTCAGAACCATCCTAATGAGGAGTGTGGTGAGCATAATACTTGCTCTGATGATAGCAAAACAATTTCTCATTGTACGGGAACCAGAAATAGCCACTCTACATTTATTGGCAAGCTACCCGCTCAAAAAAGTCTTATAGAGATTGCATTCTTAGTGGGTCCTCAACGGATGATGTTGACGAGTCTCAGCACTCAACTACTCCTGCTCCTGTTATGTCAAGGAAGTCAACTGCTCATTTGAGCCCCGCTTCTAAAGATCATGTGCCAGAGATTGTAAGACAAGACTCTCATATGCTTATAGAGATTTTATGAGAAATCTTAAAATTGGGTAGGCAATTGGGTGTTCGTGTCATAAGGGATGAAACTCCAGCCACCAGGAAGATTACGAGAATTTTGAGGAAACGAGTTGAAAGAAAGCAATTCTGATATAACGTACTGAATGGATTTCTAAAGTGGCCAAGCAAGTAGCTCACTGAGATGGCAGCGGCCTTCTCTAGTCCTTGTTATCTATTATGATTATAGATTTATTCGTCCATTTTATAAATTGTGCATTTCCATTTTAGCTTTTTTTTTGTATCTGTCTTTTGGCATTATTTTGGGTTTAATCCTGTTAATAATTTTTTTAAAAAAAGAACAAGACACTTAAGAAGTTTCTAACTACAAGACATTTACCATTTTACCAAAAACAAAATGTATTAGAACATTTGTCTTCTTGCAGTTGGATCTCAAAGATTTTGGAATGCTATAAGTTCTCCTTGAGCATTTAAATGTGCAAATTCAAGAGTGTCTCCGATAGATTTAGCGGTTTGCGAGACATAGCATATTATACCCTAGCCTTTGAAGTCTTTAACAAATTAGACCCCGGATTTTTAGTTGTAGTAAATTGTACTCTAATTTCATATTTTTGTGGCAATCACACCCCAATACATTTTCTCCATTACACTAAGAACTGTTACCCTCTTTTCCCAAAATATATTTTATTTTACTTTATATTTATGTTTAACCAAAATACTGCCACTATTTTTTTAAAAAGGAAAAATATATCCTTGATCCACAAAAGGGAAAGGATATCTAATCCCCTCAAAAGAAGAGACAACAAAAACTGATGATGTTTACAAAAACCAAGGTTGTTTATTGGTCCAGGAATGGATTGGACCGGCTCAGACCAAGGATCAATTAAGGTCAAGTATGTGGATAAAGGACCAGACCGATCCAAAGTCAGTCTCGACCGGACCAGACCAGGAGGAATCCACATCGGGCTAAGACCGAATTGACTTTGACTGAGTCTCCTAGGTCCAAATTATCAATGAACTATGAAAGTGAAAAATGGGCCAGTATTTGCTTCAAACAATGAGTTCCTAGCCTACTGGTAATTGCTTGTAGTAAGGCTGAACACTTTAAGTCTTTAATCTGCACTAATGAAAGAAAAATCAAATACCCTTGAGTCCATACTAAATATTGGTTACTCCACTTTAAGCTATGAGTTCAATTAACTTAAATTAAACCAATTGACTTGCCAACTTACAAAACCATTGCAACCAAAATACCAATCTAAAGCAACTCCCAAAATAAAAAGTTTAATACAACCAACTAAACTTAAAAGTTAATTACATAACCAAAGTTGTAAATGTTCAACGTGTTCTTTTCTCAAAGTGACACATCAGTCAATCGTCAAAACAATGCGATTCCTAAACTTGAAACCAATGTCTTGGACTTAGAGTAGGATTTGCTTCCACCCATTTGCTCTTCTCTCAAATGTTCAACTAATTACATTATATAAATAAAAGATGGATCTAGTAAGTATAAAAACTAACAATTAATTTACCAAAGAAAAATAGCAATGATAATAATATAACGTAAAAAGCACAACAAAAAGAACAAAAATTACCTAAATATTAAATGTTCAAAGTGTCAATGACATCAATCACATTATCCTTCAAACTCAATCTACCAAGATCTAAAATAAATACAATAAAAACAAAAATTAAAAGTTAGAACATGTAAATATCTAATCACAAAAAATATATAAATAAAATTAAAAAAGAAACGAAAAATTGAACAATACCCTTATCAGGGTCCCGTAATTCATCACAATATCATTCATATCTAATCTATCATTTGGTCTAAGCCAATTTTTTTGCACACATAAGAGGCTTGGACCATCTTTTTCACAATAAACGCAACAAAATTCAAAAGTTAACAAGAGATAATAAGTTATAACATTATAATACAATGCTAACAAATACACTAACCAAATGAAATCAATTACCTTTCGGGTTAAAGAAGTTCTAAATGAATCAAGAGTCCATCATTCTGCATTGATTGCTAACTCTAATGCAACTATAGAAGCAGGCACTACCAATACATCACGAGCCATATGGGCAACTACGGGATATCGAGGACTATATACTTTCCACCATCCTAACACATCATCTCCTATTTCATCCTCTTCAAGTCCTTCATTTAGGTATTTTTGCAACTCTGTCTTGATGATTCGTTTTCCTCTATCTAGCCTCTTAACTTCTTTCTTAATTGTTGTGCATAAGAGCCAACTCCACTAGATGCATTACCCTTTTCAACTTAAGGTTTCGCTCCACTATTTTGTCCACTTTAAAGAGTCAATGGCTTGTACAATTTCCAATTCTCATCAAACAAACTTCTAATTTCTCTCTTACTTTCAAAACTATAGCACTACGTTGTGCTTCACCAGACAAATCACAAAGAGAAACCTCAAAACCCTCCAACTTGTACTCAGGATCAAAGATGGGAGCAATTTTCTCAGGTGCACCATAGTACTTATCATATTTAAACCGCATCCTCTTGGCTATTTCTTTAAAGTCTGTTAATCCAATGTCCTTAATTTCATCACTTTCTCATCATTAGCATCAATGGTCTTGACAACTTGCCCCAAGTGTTTTAATATAGTATGAATAGCCACAACCTCAAAGAAAAGGAGGTTGTACGTCACATATGAAGTACCCACAATGCAACATAACATTATAAAATGAAGAAACAGAAAGAGACTTAAGAGAGAAAGGATGAATTTAGGCCTTAGCCGTGTGCTTTGCTATGGTCGAACGACTTCTGTATTATATTCCATGCCAACACAATTGCTTGCTATAACATATATATGTGGGAAGCTCTAGTTCTTCTATGACTTGGAAAGCAAGAAAACCTAGTTACCTAAAAAATTCATCCACTAGATGATTAATAAAATAATGACTCCAAGATACACCTACTAAATTTTGACTAAATAATATCTCAAGGAAGTGGGATCCTTATCATTCCCCCTCAAGTTGGAGTATGGAGGTTGAGCATGCCCAACTTGCCTTTCAAATACTGGAACTGTCGCTTGCCAAGGGCCTTGGTGAGGATATCGGCAGGTTGGTGTTGAGACGAGATGTACCCAAAGGTGAGGAGGCCAGACACAAGTTTTTCACATATCAAATGACAATCAATTTTGATGTGCTTGGTCCTCTCATGAAAAGCTGGATTTTTGGCTATACGTAAGGCAGCCTGGCTGTCGCAGAAGAGCTTCATGGGCTGAAGATGGAAAACCCCAAGAGCGGCAAGGAAGGTATGAACCCAAACGAGCTTGCTAGTGGCAACTGCCATGGCGCGATATTCTGCCTCGACTGAAGAGCGAGAAACTGTGGCCTGCTTGTTAGTCCTCCAAGATATGGGCCGATTTGGGCTAATTAATAGCTAAAAGATGAGTGCTAATAGACCAATGAGGAAGAGGAACACGATGATCAAGATCATATAGCATTTTGTTTGTTTACCCATTTTGTGTGTTGTCTATAGAAGAATAGTTTTCGGAGTTTTGTTCTTCACTTGAGGAAATTTATGAAGACTCTTATTGATGAGGGTGTTATGAGAGTGGGATATCTGTATACTATGATAGTAGAGATCATGTTGAACGAGTTCTTATTTTGATTGAGAATTTTGTCCTAAAGAGGAAAGAGTTTATTAAGAAAAATCAGCACTATCACTAGTTACGAAGCAAGGAATTTGGGAAAGGAGGGTTGGAAATGAGTTAGTCATTGTGGTTGAGTGACATCATTTCCATCTTCTCCATTCAATGGTAAATTTTCAAATTTAGAATTTGAAGGGAATGATAATTCCTTACCTATCTTTTTAAAATACTTATGCATTTTGAACTAAAATTTAAATTAACCCACAAATTAAACAACTTTAGAATTGAAATTGGTAAATAAAATCATAAATTAAAACTAAAAAAGCAAAGTAAGCTTAAATTAAAAGATTAAATAATAAAGTGAATTATTGAGGCCAGTTAAAGTGAATTAAAGTGCCATCTTTTTGAAATATTTATGTACTTGACGTGAATTGAAATTAAACCCACAAATTAAACAAATGTAAAATTAAATTTGGCAAATTGAAGGCAAATTAACCCTTAAATTTAAAAATTAAATAACAAAATAAAACTAATTAATGAACTAAACTAGAATTAGTAAATTTTGAACTTCAAATTTGGGAAGATGGCAAACCATATGGTCACTGAGAACACTCAGATACCTTAGGCTTACTAGCTCATGGCGGACCTCTAACCTGGCCGTTAGCAGCAAAGATAAGGACGAGGGGTGAAGAATAAAATTACAAAAAAAAAAAAAAAAAACAAAAAAAAAAAAAAAAAAAAATACATGAATCCAATCTCAAACCTGCAACATCTCCAACCACTGAAAGGCTATGCAGGAGCCCTACTAGTAAGGTAGCAGTATCTCTATGGGGCTCCTTGGCACAACTGTTAGTTATATTAATCTGACTATTTTAGTTTTGCCATATACTTTTATTTTTTGGAGGGAGGGCTATCAGTTGACACCATTGACAGCACGCTCCCTCTACTACTAATTATCACTTGTTTTGTTTTGTCATGTTACTTAATAAACAAATTATTGAATATCGAACTTGAAATTTTTTTTAAAAAATAAGTACAAAACTTAGTGCATGCTCTTTACATTGGTGAATAGGAGTTGATAAATGAGTGAAGTTGGTAAATATTGGTAGAAGTGGGTAAAAGTTCATAAGAAATGCAAATGAGTGAGGGTTCTTTGTAAATTTTTTTAAAAAGATTTGTTGAAATTGGTTAAAGTTGGAACAATTGGAATTTAATTTTTTTGTAAGAGTTGGTAGAAATTGATAAGCGTTGGCAAAAGTTGGTGATGAAAAGAACAAGCCCTTAAAATGCGTCATCAAGCTATATGTTTTGACAATATATAGTCGTCAACCAACTAATATGTGTTTTAACAGTGGATACAGTTGTTACTACCACCCCCTTCCCCCAAAAAAGAGTGATGATATATATCTTACAGCACGACACCTCTTAAGTGTCTTGTCTTGATTAAAAGCAACGTGTTTACATTATATAAAATACTAAATATTTAGCCTTTAGAATCAATTATGGATGGTAAACCCTAAAATTATTAGCCACGATGACGGATACAAAATAACACTCTAATCAGATCAATTCCATCTGCGAAAGCATATCATACGCTAATTTTCTAATTGTGAAAAATTTATGAATAAAAAGATGACTTTTTACAATTTATAAATTGTAACGCCCTTCCACTATACAATCATACAATTTTTTAAAATTTAATAAATGATCATTTAACTTTAACCCATGACAACACACTTAAGAAGTTGCCAGGGGTATAATCATACAATTGCCTTTTCTCTCTTCATCTATCCAAACCAAGGGCTTGATTATGCCAGGAACAAGGTTCACTAGAAGCCGTGTTTGAGAAAGCATATGTATGAGTATCTTCACTCGATTTTTATTGATAATCTGCCTTCTAACATTAGTATTGTACAATTGCGTGTTGAATTTGCTTCTTTCAGTAATATGATTGACACCTATATTCCTAATAAAGTTACCAGAAGAAGCAGAATGAAATTTGGATTTGTGAGGTCTAAATCTGGAGATGATGGAGATAAGGCTATTCAAGCAACCCATGGAAAAGTTTTATGGGGAAATTTAGTTAGTGCCAATTGCATCAAGCTTTTCAAAGAGGAAACATCAAGAGCATAGCTATAGAATTAATCACTCAAAGTGGATTTGGGTTCCAAAACATAGGACTATTGATGACACCACTTTTGTGGGTCAAGAAGATGTTCGTTTGAATGGGGGAAATCTTGCTCAAAATTCTTGAATGTAGTGGTGGATAGTTGTGAGAATATCATAGAAAATGGGACAACAGATACCCCCATTAATATTCAGAACCATCCTAATGAGGAGTGTGATGAGCATAATGCTTGCTCTGATGATAGCAAACAATTTCTCATCATGCGGGAACCAGAAATAGCCACCCTACATTTATTGACAACCTACGCACTCAAAAAAGTCTTATAGAGATCGCATTCTTAGTAGGTCCTCAACGGATGATGTTTACGAGCCTTAGCACTCTACTACTCGCTCTCCTGTTATGTTAAGGAAGTCAACTAATCATTTGAGCCCCACTTCTAAAGATCATGTGCTAGAGATTGTAAGATAGGATTCTCCTATGCCTGCAGAGATTGTATGAGAAATCTTAGAATTAGGTAGGCAGTTGGGTGTTCATGTCATAAGGGATGAACCTCCAACCACTAGGAAGATTATGAGAATTTTGAGGAAACGACTTGAACGAAAGCAATTCTGATATAACGTACTTAATGGATTTCTAAAGTGGTGAAGCAAGTAGCTCACTGAGATAGCAGCGGCTTTTTCTAGTCCTTGTTATCTGTTATGATGCCATTTATAGATTTATCCAGCCATTTTATAAATTATGTATTTCCATTTTACTTATTGTTTTGTATCTATCTTTTGGCATTATTTTGGATTTAACCCTATTAATGTTTTGAAAAAAAAAAAAGACACTTAAGAAGTTTCTCATCACAAGAAATTTACAATTTTACCCAAAAAAAAGCATGTATTAGAATATTCGTCTTCTTGCAGTTGGATCCCAAAGATTTTGGAATGCTATAAGTTCTCCCTAAGCATTTACATCTATAAATACAAGAATGTCTCCAATAGGTTTAGTGGTTTGCGAGTCATAGCATATTATACCCTAACTTTTGAAGTCTTTAACAAATTAGACCCCAGATTTTTAGTTGTAGTAAATTGTACTCTAATTTCATATTTTTGTAGCAATCACACCCTAATACATTTTCTCCGTTGCACTAAGAACTGTTAGCCTCTTTTCTCAAAATATATTTTATCTTATTTTATATTTATGTTTAACCAAAATACTACCACTATTTTTTTTAGAAGGAAAAACATGTCCTTGATGCACAAAAGGGAAAGGATATCTAATCCCCTCAAAAGAAGAGACAACAAAGGCTGATGATGTTTACCAAAACCAGGGTTGTTCATTAGTCCAGGAATGGATCGGACTAGCCTAGACCGAGGATCAATTAAGGTCAAGTCTGTGGACCAAGGACCGGACTGATCCAAAGTCGGTCCTGACCAGACCAGACCAAGAAGATTCTACACCGGGCTGGGAACGAACTGACTTTGACCAAGTCACCTAGGTCCAAATTATCAATGAACTATGACAGTGAAAAATGGGCCGCTATTTGCTTCAAACAATGAGTTCCTAGCCTACTGGTAATTGCTTGCAGTAAGCCTAAACACTATAAGTCTTTAATCTACACCAATAAAAGAAAAATCAAATACTCTTGAGTCCGCACTAAATATTGGTTACTCCAATTAAAGCTATGAGTTCAATTAACTTAAACTAAACCAATTGACTTGGCAACTTACAAAACCATTACAACCAAAATACCAATCTAAAGCAACTCCCAAAGTAAAAAGTTTAATACAACCAACTAAACTTAAAAGTTAATTACATAACCAAAGTTTTAAATGTTCAACGTGTTCTTTTCTCAAAGTGACTCATCACTCAATCTTCAAAACAATGCAATTCTTAAACTTGAAACCAATGTCTTGGACTTAGAGTAGGATTTGCTTTCACCAGTTTGCTCTTCTCTGAAATGTTTAACTAATTACTTCATATAAATAAAAGATGGAGTTAGTAAATATAAAAACTAACAATTAATTTACCAAAGAAAAATAGCAATGATAATGATATAACGTAAAAAGCACAATAAAAAGAACAAAAATTACCTCAATATTAAATGTTCAAAGTATCAAAGACATCAATCACATTGTCCTTAAGACTCAATTTACCAAGATCTAAGATAAATACAATAAAAATTAAAAATTAAAAGTTAGAACATGTAAATATCTAATCATAAAAAATATATAAACAAATTTAAAAAGAAATAAAAAATTGAACAATACCCTTACCAAGGTCCCGTAATTCATCACAATATCATTTATGTCTAATCTATCATTTGGTTTAAGCCAATTTTGTTACACATATAGGGGGTTGGACCATCTTTTCACAATGAAACCCAACAAAATGCAAAAGTTAACAAAAGATAAATAAGTTATAACATTACAATACACTGCTAAGAAATACACTAACCAAATGAAATCAATTATCTTTGGGGTTAAAGAAGTTCTAAATGAATCAAGAGTTCGTCCTCCTGCATTGATTGCTGACTCTGATGCAACTATAGAAGTAGGCACGACCAACATCACGAGCTATATGGGCAACCAAAGGATATCAAGGACTATATACTTTCCACCATCCTAACACATCATCTCCTATTTCATTCTCTTCAAGTCGCTCATTTAGGTCCTTTTACAACTCTGTCTTGACAATTCTTTTCCTCCAGCTAGCCTCTTAACTTCTTTCTTAATTGTTGTGCGTTAGAGGAAACTCCTCTAGATGTATTACCCTTTTCAACTTAAGGTTTCCCTCCACTACTTTGTCCACTTTGAAGAGTCAAATGGCTTATACAATTTCCAATGCTCATCAAACAAAACTTCTAATTTCTCTCTTATTTTCAAAGCTATAGCACTACCTTGTGCGTCACCAAACAAATCACAAAGAGAAACCATAAAACCCTCCAACTTGTACTCAGGATCAAAGATGGGAGCAATTTTCTCAAGTGCACCATAGTACTTATCATATTTCAACGTCATCCTCTTAGCTATTTCTTTAAAGTCTGTGAATCTAAATCTAATGTCCTCAATTTCATTACTTTCTCATCATTAGCATCAATGGTCTTGACAACTTGCTCCAATTGTTTTAATATAGCATCAATAGCCACAACCTCCAAGAAAAGGAGGTTGTATGTCACATATGAAGTAGCCGCAATGCAAAGCAACATTATAAAAAGCCTCCAAAAAATTTAACAAGTGTTTAACTTGTTTCCAATCATTAGAGTTGGACATCTATCTGCATCATCATCTTTTGCCAACTCCACATTATGGTAAGGTCTCTTTTCCTATACTTCGTGAATGCATGTTGATACACTAAAGCAGTGTTAAGCATCTCATAAGTGGAGTTCCATCTAGTGGGAACATCAAGAGACAAAGAAGCCTTGCTTTCAATTTTTTCTAGAATTGTACATTACAAAATCTTTGCAACCTACTAGGAGATCGTCTAGTAAACCTCACAGTAGCTCGAATACACTTAACTGACTTCCCAACAACCTTCAACCCATCCGATACAACCAAATTAAATATGTGAGCGATACACCTAACATGTAAGAATTTTCCACCAGATAAAAAAAAAAAAAATGACCACGTCGCTTCAACTCACCAGTAAGGGTAGTACAAGTAGTGTTATTACTCCTGATATTATCAACAGTAATGGTGTACAGTTTAGATGCTAAATCCCAATCCTCTATACACTTTTCAAGAACAAGAGCAATATCATCACCTTTATGATTAGAACTGGCACAAAAATTCAATATATAGTTAATACTTTGAAATGAAGTCCATGTGACTATTGTCACACACACCCTTTGAGTAGACTTTCTTGCTACTTGTTTCTCCTTGCTCTTACTTTTTGTTGGTCTTTGAGTTAGCTCTTCCTCCTCCTCCTCAATTTCAAAAGGGGCATTCACTGGGTGCTCAGTATACTGGTATCCCTATTAATCGATTCATCCACTTCGAACTACTCCTCCTTTTGGATTTGAAGCTCGACATCTAGCATTAACAAATTATTAAAAAAATAAGTAAAGACCAAATATATAGATCTTGTTACTTTGAATAATCAAATTACAAAAGTTACATTTCGAAAACAAGTTGTAAGAGACCTGTGATTGCTAATCTAGTCAAAAATTGAGTTGAATGTCATACCTGAAAATAAAAAGAGTTTAAATGTAAGTGTCATTAAGTGTCTGTACTCAATCCTCAAAAGTTTTCTTATGGGCCTGTCATAAACTTTGTAAGTAGATTGTGTTATATTTTATTTTTATTGAATGTAAGCATAAGTCATCCTTTGAAACAAAATTGAATGTGAGTTACTCTCAACCTTCCCTTCCCCCAAGTTTTTAGTTTGAAGGTTCCCTTTCTTCCTTTTATTACCTTCTATTATTTGAAAATAATGTTCTACTTAATCATTTGACACTTGATGGTAGGATGCCTTTTTGTGAGACTATCCCTTTCTTAAGTTGGCAGATTACTAGATTCATTTAAATAATCGTAAAATATCTAAATAAGATTATCCAACCTCTAACGTCTAACTTTTTTAAAAAAATCAGTTTGAGGATGGAGAGTGTTAATTTAGGAAGCATAAATTCAAAGGAAGAAATGGGAATCCAAAACAAAGGACATATGATAAAGGACTTCGACTGGTTGTTGAATGTGGAATCGAAGCGTAAATTGGAGACAAAATTCTTGAAAGAACTATATTTTGACAAGGAACAAATTTTTCACATTTTAGGAGGAAACTTATCAATTTCTAAAGGTTTTACATGGATTGATTAAGTAGCAACGTTACAAAGGTGGTTTTTTCCTCAATTGTGTGGAGCAGGCTGGGATTATTTAGGAAAATTTCACATCTATTTTTCTTGTATGCTGCCTGTTATCGGCATACTTGCAATCGTTTTCTCCTTTTTCAGCCACCCACCATAGCTCAAATGCTCAACAATAAATAGTCTAATATATAATTCATAGTAGTAAATGATTCTTAGGTTTGCTACTTTTACATATATTGGTCAGAAATATACTCTCCGGTGATTTGCTAATTGATTTTTAGTTTCCTCCATAAGCAATTAACTCAAATCCAATTTGAAGAAGCAGAACATACTCATTGTTATGATGTTATCAAGGGCAATTCAACTATTAAACATTACCAAATTATCAGCATGAGAAAAAGCAGAACATTCAGTTATACAATCACCCAATTCTTTCAATATTCATAATCAGAGAGAAAGGGAGAGGAGAGGGAGGATGAGCACTTACCAATTAACCATGAAGAAACTAAACCAGTCGCAAGAAGAGAAAGAGACAATAGAGAGTGCTTAGAGTGTGACTTATGTCTTCTAAGTTCTTAGCAGAGTCAGCGCGCGACGCAAATAAAGATAAAAAGGGAGAGGAGGAGGTCGGCAGCTGTGACAGCAAGGGAGAGTCGGAGAGGAGCAGTCAGATAGTGTCGGAGAGGAGATGGAGAGCTGGAGAGGAGAGAAGAGAAGAGGGAGAGATGGAGAGGTCGTGCCACGTGAGGGTCAGAGGGCCAGAGGTTGACGCGTTGTTTTCTTCAAAGAATCAAATTGGTTTGCGGCGCTTCACCGATATTTAAAAAAAAAAAAAACCTAACTTTATTTCGGTCCCGGTTCGGTTCTTGGTCCTCCCGTTCCAAAATCCGAACCGTACCAAAGAGCAAAAAGGACAAAAGACCGGACCAAAGAACTGATCGAATTGCCTTGATCAGGTCTGGTCCACCCCGTTCTTCAGTCCGATCTGTTTTTAGACTGTATAATAAACAGGTCTAACAAAAACTAGGGCTTTATACATAGCTCATCAAGAAAGCTGTTAATTTCATATTCTTTTCATATTCCTTGATTTAAAGGTTCTATGGTAAGGCATTTAATACCAGATCACAAAGTATAGGAGCCCTAATTCTTTATTTTCCACTTGATGGCTCAGGTTTTTGGAATGCTCTATTGGCCTATAACTACCATTCTTCGAGGGTTCAACCCATTTTCTCTCTCTGGCATCTCAAAGAATCCATTTTCCCTTTTTTCTATTGGCAGCTGAGAAAAACAAGGAGCATAATATCTGTAATTTGTCTTGATTGAATAAGTGATAAATCCCAATTTATCAATCTAAATTAACTGCAACCCATTTCAACACACTTCACCAACTTTAAAAAAAAAACGCCTACTTAAATCAATTTAACCCACTTTAACCTACTTCTTACTATTTTAACCAACTCCTACCCATCATATAAAAAAATTCAACCAATTTCAACCAACTTCAACCCACTTCAACCAACTTCAACCCACTTAAACAAAAAAAATACTCACTTCAACCTACTTTTACCAATCTAAACTAATTTCACTCATTTACTAACCCATATTTTCCAACGAAAAGAATGAGCTCTAATTCAATTATTCAATGATCCACTTTCTCTTCTAGTTTTTCCTTGGTAAGGTTATTGGTGTCCAAGCATGAACGAACTTACGGGCAACTCTCATCCCCTTTACACGCCATTTTCACCAGTAGGGGCAATCTGCCGCCTTGTTTTTAATTTTTTTCCCTTGAATAGTAATAATTAAATACTACAAAATAAATTGAGTTCTTCATGCTTCATGCCATCCAACTTTTTTTTATTTTTGGTCATAAATGTCATTCCACTTTATTTTGACTCAAGTATGCCATTGTAAAACATCAGTTTTGTCAAGTGTGCCCCTTATCTCACAAGAAAAGTTAACCCCCTGTTTTAATTAAATATTATTATGCATGCTATAAAAATAGAAAATGTTGGGGAGAACCAAGGAGGAGCCCACTTCAACCAAGGTCCATGGCAACAAGTCCAAGTGAGGTTCCATCCTAAAACCAATTGGCAATAGGAGGAGTAGCCCACTTGACTTATATACCATGACCCTTCTTTTCAAACTCCCGATGTGGGATTTCTTTACTCATAGTGTGATATTCCCAACAATCTCCCCCTCACACATGAATCTCTTTCACACCACATCAGCGCACAAACTCCCCCTTGAGCGGAAGCCTCTACTAAGGTGTCAAGCCACCATCATGAGCTTATCCACGCCATCGAGTCACGTTGCAGCACACGTATTACAGTTCGATCAACACTTGCGTGTAACTTCACCAAGCTCGTCCATGGGGTTCACCATGCCACACCTTTGTCGCCTAGCCGAACGCACCATCGGCTCTGATACCACTTGTTGGGGAGAACCAAGGAGGAGCCCACTTCAACCAAGGTCCATGGCAACAAGTCCAAGTGAGGTTCCATCCTAAAACCAATTGGCAATAGGAGGAGTAGCCCACTTGACTTATATACCACGACCCTTCTTTTCAAACTCCCGATGTGGGATTTCTTTACTCATAGTGTGATATTCCCAACAGAAAAAAAGGCAAAAAAACTTTGAAAATTTCCTCTCTCAACTTACATATTACGTTCCCTCCCAATGACTGTATACTAAACCCTAGAAAGCCATCT
>NCQT01086905.1:0-23529 GCA_002740465.1 Stenocereus thurberi | reverse complement strand
GTGGTCAGTGGTAGCAGATGTACTATCCTCCTTCTCAAGCAAATGAATATGATTGGTTGTCCTTATATTTACTTTACAAACCACCGAGTGTTCGGGTTGCCACATTTAAGAAAATCTGCCTTTGCTTGTTGGGCCCAATACATCTCCTTCTTGCGTCTCCATAAGCCAGTCTCATCCAGCGTGGCCTGTCTTAGCTTAATATCCTTCACCCTGTCAAGCTTTGCAGATAAATGTTTGATTCGATTTTTAATGTCCCCAAAGACCAGCTCATGCCACCTAGAAAGAGCCACTCTACAGGAATTGAACTTTGTCTCTAGAGTTTACCAGTTATCCCCTTGACATGCCACTACCCATGCTTCTTTAACTACTGACTTGATGCCCTCTTCTGTGACCCACATTTATTCAAATTTGAAATCACGCTTCCTTCTCTTTGTAGATTTGCCCAGGTCATTTAGCTTAAGTTCAATGGGTAAATGGTTCTATAGTTTCTGATTTAAGTGAATGACTTTAGCCTTTGGAAAGAGGACAGATCATTCCATGCTAGCATAATACCTATCCAAACATTCTTCAACTGATGTATCTCCTTCCCTTTGGCTCCACCGCGTATAATCACAGCCACTAAAACCAAGGTCGTATAAGCCATATTCATATAGGGACTCGTAGAAAGCTTACAGCACATATTGGCTTTTGATGGCATGACGTGTTTTCTCAAAGTTGTTAAAGACCTCATTGATGTCCCCTCTAATAAGCCAAAGTAACTCGGACTTGTCCTTTAAGTCTAATAGTAGCTCACAAGTCTTGAGCTTGTGTATATGTTCCGGCCACCCATAGATCCCTGAAAACCTCCACTTGTTCTATCCTCCAAGTCCTTCAACTTCTACATCAATATGGTCAGAAGATTATGAGATAAGAGAGGCTGAGATATGTGTATGCCAAAGCAGCGCTAATTCCCTAACACGGCCTCTTGAATCAACATATACACCGTCATCATCATCGAACTACTTCTTAACAACTGCCATCTCAACCCCAGCTAGCTTGGTCTCTGACAGGAAGACCAAGCTTAGTGATAATCTCCATACAAAAGACCAGAGGCTAGAAACTGCCAAAGGGTCACCGAGCCCTTGGTAGTTAAGACAAATCAGACTCATTATGGCAGATGGGGTTGCTCTGCAACCTCCACTGCAGAGACCAAAGAAACTTCAGCCAAGCTCTTATTCGAAGCTGCCCTTATCTTCCTATCCCCCTAGGTACTACATCCTTCAGTTTGCATTTAAAGAGATCGCTGGTTGCTACAAGGGCTCCCTCATCGATAGCCACTAATGATGAACTATAACCAACATTCCCCTGTGGCAAGGACTCTGAAGGAGTTGACATCTTAGGTTTATCAAACTCCAGTCTGGTTTTGACCTTACTAGGAGCCATCTTATTTCTGAATGCTTCAGACAACTTTCTTCCTTCATTAATTATGCTTACGCATTGTGTCCTCTTCCCTTAATAGGAGACGCCCTGAGCCACTCACCGTATTGTAGATCCTCCTCTTGACTATCCTCCTCAAACTTATCGCACCCAGCATACACATGTCCTAACTTCCCATATCCATAACAAAAATCTTGTAATTTTAGATATTTGAATTTTATCTGGAATGAAACAGCTTCGATCTTGATCATAACACCCTATCGGAGGGGCTCCTTAATAGCAATATCAACCCTAAATTCCAGAGCTATGTCCACACACATCATCACTTTCTCATCAACGAAAACATTGGAACCCACTGTTGAACCCAGTGTTCAAGTAAAAGCCACCATTTGTTTCATCAGGGGAACAATGTAAGCTTTTACCCATAATTTGGCAACATTAAATTGCACGTTAGAGAACTGTTCTATTAGGAAAGAAACAAAATATATGTGATATATGTAATATTTTGCTAAATATTTTCTGTTGATTTCCTTCCCTTATTCTCTGTAACTTAAGCGGCAAGCTAGGGAGATAGAAAAGTGAATGATATAACAATTAAAAATCTTCTCTCTAAATATCTTTCCCTTCATGGTATCAGAGCTAGGTTACGATTCAAGAAACTATAAACCTCAGTCATGGTAGTCCAAAAGAACTTTGTGATTGATGCACATTTGCCATACTTTCTCCACCCATCAAAGGGTCCAGGAATTATGATAACTATAGTCATCTTCGATGGTAAGAACTACGAGCTATGGTAAAGGGATGTTCGAACAG
Organism: Stenocereus thurberi; assembly: GCA_002740465.1. NCBI lineage: Eukaryota > Viridiplantae > Streptophyta > Magnoliopsida > Caryophyllales > Cactaceae > Stenocereus > Stenocereus thurberi. The sequence continues at coordinate 21,300 of NCQT01086905.1, read as the reverse complement.
CATTGAAAGCAAAGAACAAATTGGGGTTCATTGAAGGAACCCTAACACAACCTGAGAAAACAACTGATCAAGAGTTTTTAGAGACAAATGCGTGGGATTTGGTAAATTCTATGCTGTGCTCCTGGCTACTTAATATAATCGATCCTAAGCTACGCCTCACTATAGCATATATTGAAACGACACGTGGAATATGGGAGGACTTAAAGAAGAGGTACTTGGTTGCAAATTTATCGAAGATACACCAACTCAAAGCCGTCATAGCAAACTATAAGCAAAGTACTTTTGATATTGGCGAATTCTATAATAAGTTTATGACTTTATGGAATGAGATGAACAATTATGTGAAGGTGCCGACTTGTACCTGTAAGGGCTGTACTTATAGAGCAACACAAAAGTTTATTAAGTTGTATGAAGAAGATAAATCCCCTCAGTTTTTTATGGGATTGAGCGATGATGAATTCTCACACATCCGAAGCCAACTACTCGCCCAAGAATCCTTAGCTCAACTCGACAAAATTTTTAATAAAGTGATGCAAGAAGAGAATCACAAACGGGTAATGATTCAGCATGATAGCAAGGCTGAGACTGAAGCCTTGTTTGCTGTGAATGTGTCCAGAATCAGGTCTTTCCCGAAAAGACCTACCTACAAGTACTGTGGAAAGATTGGACATGAAAGAGTGGCTGTTTCGAGCTTATCGGATATTCAACTGGGTGGACAGTTCATGGAGGTGGACGAGGCCGTGGAAGAGGCCAAGGAGCACAAGGTGGAAGAGGATCTGCCGGGAGAGGAAGAGGAACATGGCCTATGCTGCACATACTGGGACTGACAAGCAAGTTGTTGCAGAACCTGATGTCTCACGGCAAGCGACTCTGGGATTAAATGTTGAACAGATTCAAAAATTACTTAGCCTAATTGAGATGCCAAAAATAGGTGAAAAACTATCAGGTAATGGCGATTGGTTACTTGATAGTCGAGCTAGTCGTCACATGACGGGTGATGTAAGTAAGCTAAGCAAGATTAATGACATACATCCTATTTTGGTGAATATGCTGAATGGGCAAACCAGCATGACAAGCAAGCAAGGGATGGTTAGATTAAATTCCAAAATATTACTACATGATGTGTTGTTTGTTCTAGACTTGACTTGTAATTTAATCTTAATTGCATAACTCATAAATGATTTATTTTGCACAGTGATATTCACCCCTAAACTATGTGTAATACAGGGTCGTTCCTTGAGGACGTTGATTGGAGTGGGTAAACAATGAAGAGGTGTCTATTTGTTCAAGGAGGATGAACCAAGAAGAGTTGAAGTGAACAAAGTAGAAACTTATAGCCTTTGGCATCAAAGACTAGGGCACCCATCAAAAGGAGTTATGTTGTTATTCTCTCGTAAGATTGGATTTTTGAATACAAAGGTTGTGATAAAGTGTGTGATGTGTGTTTTAAAGCTAAACAGAATCGGTTGCCTTTCTCTTTAAGTGATAATAAAGCTGCAAATTGCTTTGAATTAATTTATTGCGATATTTGGGGTGCATATAGAGTTGAATCATTGTGTGGAGTACACTATTTTTTGTCTATCACTGATGATGCTAGTAGAGGTACTTGGGTATATTTAATGAAAGATAAAAGTGAAGCCTTAAAATTGGTTATGAGTTTTTGTGTGATGGTGAAAAATCAGTTTAATGCTAATGTTAAAATCATAAGAAGTGACAATAGAAATGAGTTTATATCAGGACCCATGAAAACGTTCTATGCTGATCATGGCATAATCCATCAAACAAGTTGTGTTGCTACACCCTAACAAAATGGTAGAGTTGAAAGAAAACATCAACACATTGTAAATGTTGCAAGAGCACTATGCTTTCAAGCAAACCTACCTTTGGAATTTGGGGAGAATGTGCATTGGCGGCAGCATGTTTAATAAATAGGACACCTTCTTGTGTTTTGGGTGGCAAGACTCCATATGAGATTTCATTCACCAAACAACCCACATATGATCATATAAAAGTTTTTTGATGATTATGTTATGTTCATAAATATCAAAGACAAAAGGATAAACTTTGCGGCATAGAGTTAGAAGTGTGTGTTTGTGGGTTATCCCTTTGGAAAGAAAGGCTGGAAGGTGTAGGACTTAGATACCGGGGATTTGTTTGTAAGCAGAGATGTGGTGTTCTTTGAGGATATTTTTCCTTATGCTAACCAAAACAAATCGGACAAAATTGAGGAGCAAAGAATCTGCCTTAATCCGGGGCATACTGTAATGGAAGAAAGCTTGCGTGATTTCACTATACCAGCTAAACCCGTTGCCAAACCTAGTCCAGTGAACCCAGTGCATCACCTCACAGTCGGACTGGACATGGGCCTTGTAGCAGTGAAGTCCAGTCTATAGAGCAGGCTGAGGAAGAAGAACGAAATGGACCTTGTAACATGGATCACACATCAGTTGGAGTTACTCAAGGGCGTGGGGTCTTGAACAATGGGCCTAACTGTACCGGGCTTTCCTCTGTTGCTGAAGAACTACCAAAGAGGGGGAGTAATGTCACAGAAAATTTGGGCCATGGAAGATGAGATCGAAAGGCACCGAACCACCTACAAGATTACATATGCTATTCCGATATAATAAAAGACTCCACTTCATCTAATCTACTACAAAAGGCATCCTCAGGTAAACCTTATCCCATAGTAAATTATGTCACTTGTGATAACTTCTCTATTATGCATCAACAATCTATTGCTGCTATTGCCAAAATTGTGGAGCCCAGGCATTTTCACGAAGTAGTTAGAGATTCCAATTGGAGGAAAGTGAGGCACTTGAAGCTAATGATACTTGGAAAATTGTTGATTTACCTTCAGGAAAGAAACCCCTCAATTGCAAGTGAGTTAAGTACAATTCAGATGGATCCATTGAACGGTACAAAGGACGGCTTGTCATTTGCAGAGATCAGCATATTGAAGGCCTTGATTTTAATGAAACATTTGCACCAATAGCAGAAATGATGAGTGTAAGAAGTTTCCTGTCAGTGGCCGTTACTAGAGGATGGGAATTACATCATCTGGATGTAAATAATGCTTTCCTACATGGAGATCTACATGAAGAAGTCTACATGACTTTACCCCCCCATGCTTTCGTTGTTCTGGACCCAATAAGGTATGCAAACTTCAAATCTCTTTATAGGCTAAAGCAAGCACGCTGACAATGGTTTGCCAAGTTATCTTCCACACTATTGGAATACGGGTTCATAAAATCATATGCAGATTACTCTTTATTCACATATAAGAAGGATGATATTTACATGGCCTTGATTGTATATGTCGATGATTTGATACTTACTTGAAACAATCCTGTAATCTGTGTAAAGTTCAAGAAGTATTTGAGTAAGTGTTTCCTGATTAAACATCTGGGTCCTTTGAAATATTTTCTGGGAATTGAAGTAGCTAGAGAACCACAAGGGTTATTTTTATGCCAGAGAAAATATGCTCAAGAAATCATTGAAGAATGCGAACTTCTTGGTGCCAAACCTATAGAGTTTCCAATGGAAACAAATCATAAGCTGGCCATGGCTAATGGTCCACCATTGAATGATGCTACACAATATCTACGCCTAGTTTATAAACTAATATATTTAACAATTGCAAGACCAGAATTATGTTATACGGGACATGTATTGTCTTAATTTATGCATGAACCAAGGGAAGAGCATATGGAAGCCGCAAGACGAGTATTAAGGTACTCAAAAGGAGCTCCAAGACAAAGCTTGTTTCTAAGAAGTGATTCTAATTTGAGGGTCTATGCATATTGTGATGCTAATTAGGGCACTTGTCCCCTTACTCGACGATCTCTAAGTAGTTATTATGTCGCTACTGGAGGATCACTTGTCTCTTAGAAGGCAAAGAAACAAAGTACTATTTTCAGGTCTTCAGCAGAAGCTGATTATCATGCTATGGCAAATATGACTAGTGAGTTATATGGATTAAATCATTTCTTAACTCCCTTTGGGTGTTCTTGGATAAGCTTATGAAGTTGTATTGTGACGATCAGGTAGCACTGCATATCGCTAAAAATCCAGCTTTCCATGAGTGTACAAAACATATAGAAATCGATTGTCACTTTGCTCGAAAAAGAATCATTCAGAAGACCTTGAAACAGATTATGTTCCTTCCAAATATCAACTTGCTGATATTTTCACTGAACCTCTCGGGAAGCAACAGTTCCAGTTTCTTAGGGGCAAGTTAGGCATAGTGAATCCACATGCTCCAACTTGAGAGAGAGTATTAGAAAAGAAACAAAATATATGTGATATGTGTAATATTTTTCTAAACATTTTATGTTGATTCCCTTCCCTTATTCTCTGTGACTCAAGCGGCAAGCTAGGGTTTAGAAGTCTTAGCCATGTATGACTCTTGTATGATGTATATATCATGTAATTGGCAGCCATGTGATACAGAGAATTGAATGATATAACAATTAAAAATCTTCTCTCCAAATATCTTTCTCTTCATGTTTCAGCCCCAACACCTCATTCAGCAGGAGGACACACCCATCAAAGGATCAAGGTCCTTCATTAAGAACATGCACTCTATCAGTCTGAGCAAAGAATTAGAGCAAAAATAAGTTCTTGTCTAGTTCTTTTATCACCATACCTCTAGCTAGCTTCCAGATGTTCCTAAGATCAAATTTGAACGCCCCCACATTGAAGTTGTTCTCAGTATAGAATTTCCCAAGCAAACTTAGTGCAATCTCCTCGTCACGCCCATCTGGTGTCACGTCATCGCAGACAATAGCTTCTTCTTCCGCTTCAGTCAGTGTAAATCGCTTCATAGTTTCTTCCAAACCCGATGCCATCGATTCCACCCAATGCCTTGAAGGCCACGCAACTCCTTAGAGTGCCACTGTGAGCCCGAGCCAAAAGCACACAGGTAGAATGACGATAAAACTCTACTCCGCCACCTATAAAAGAGGGGACAACCACTGCCGCCATCGCCTTACCCACCGAAAGGCAGCCGCCTTGCACACTAGGGTTTCTAGCAATGAGAGTTAGTTTCTTGAGAGATCACCCGAGGTGAAAACCTATGAACAAAATTGATACAGTAAATTAAGGCAAAGTATATTGCTTCGTACGTTTAAATCTGCTTCGAACCACATTAGTAATGTGCAAACTCCAAACAAGAAAATTTTGCTAGCTTAAAACTAGAGTGGCACGGTTCAGTTAGATGTGAGAACAACTGCAGCAGACACTTAGACCTTCAAGTCACGATATGCCACAGATAGTGGCTAGTAACTGTGTTGACCAATATATACAAAATTCCTAATGAATACATTTGACCAGCATCATAATAATATTAGAGTATATACAATAGTGAGTCAAAATTTTGGCTCACAAATGGAGGCCACATCTTCCACATCAGCTCATGAGTCGATTTTTTTTGCTCACAAGTTTAACTCCCTACAATGCAAGACTCACAACTTTGACTCACAAAATAAAATAGTACCCATGGACATATTATATAACACACAACTTTCTTTTTACAACAAAAAAAGGACAAATCAATTAAAATAAAAGACCAAAAAAAGCAAAAAGGACGCATGCGAGCAGGCTCGTTGCACGCAGCTTTGCTCTCAAGCTGCCTGCTTGCTCGTGCGCTGTAAGCATCACGAGCTGCTCAACCCGACTTCTGAGGCACGCGAGTCCTGCGCTGCGCAGGCTCTTAGTATTGGAGACAAAATCTTCAATGCCCAGATGCACTCTTAAGAAGTCTCCTTTCTTACAAAGGAAGGCGATAATGCACCTCATCGAAGGCCATGTTAGGCATGCATTTTGACCCAATTAAAATGCTACTCAATTAAATATTCTTATTACGTAAACTAATATTTGGACTAGGGCTGGGAAAGTCTAGCCTAACATAATAACCTGATCCGAACCCAACATGAAATTACGGAGAGTAACCCGAACCCGATCCGACCCGAACTGATTTCGATCCGAAGTCGATTTAGCCGCTTAGCTTAAAAACCTGTTATTTTTCAATTTTAAGCAAATCTAATATATTTTTATTGTCGACATGAAATTGACCTGTTTATTAAATAGGTCGATTCAACCTGACCCGTTTCGCAAGTGTAATTTGCACAAACATTTTAAATAGCATTTAGTGTTTCTATTTATATCTCTGAAAGCTAATAAAAATAGTTTTTATGCTTAACAAATAGCGTTTCATATTTTTTGGTTTAAAATACGCTTTAAAAAATTTTTATTTGCAAAATTATCTATATTCATTTATGTCATTATTTTGTATTGATTAGCTAACTAATAATTAAATTTATCAAATGCATTTTGTTCAACCATTGATCTAAATGCAACTATTAGCCATCAGCTAAATTGAAATAGCTATATACTATGCAAACAACTGTTCACTACCCAAACAACAAAGTTGCCCAAGAGGCCTAAGTTAAGGTCAATCTATCTCTCTTAATTTTTTTGGTACAATTTTAATATTTGAGTTCTCTTTTGTTGTTATTTTCTAGGATTCATTTATGCGAATGCTGCTAAATAACTGCCGTAAATAGTTACAAAACCCATAGCGATTCCTGCCACTCTGCCAAATGGAAATCCTCTTATGGACACTGGAACTTCCTCTACTAATATGTTTCATGGGCACCTTCAAATAGTGACACACATACTCATCAATGACTCTGACTTGGTCACCTTCCAATCCGAGCATGCTAATCATCGCACAATCATGATCATCTCCACTCCCTCTGACTCCACCTCTTTGTGGAACTTGAGGCACTTGATCTTTGGCTCGGAAACACCACCTTGTGTATTCAAGAAATTAAATCGTGGTCAGCCCATGCGGTAGGCTGCTTTGCTTCCTTGCCATGACCAAACACTTCCAAATCTGCCTTATTCATAATCCTATAACGGGAGTTGCTAAAGTATGGTGTGGTTGTGATTCTGCCGAGCATGATTATAAAAATCGGATAATTGAGGTTTGAACAAATTATTGTAGGAAAACTCTGTGAGCTCGTAATCATAGCAGCTTGTCATGTTGGTTTTGTTATGTGTTGTCCATTTCAAGCATCTCCTACATTAGTCGATCCCCCAATACAATTACTGGCTTTAACGTCTCTAGTTGTTAGTCTTGATGGAATGAATTGTACTGTTCAGATTGGTTTTAATATTTAGCTTATGTTCTGCTACTAAAAAAAGGCCAAATGGTGGCAGAAATCAGTGACAGACCGAACGTCTATATCCACCAGCAATGGAAATTGGGACGAAATCCATTAGGAATATGAAACGTTGAAAAAATCGATGGAACTAACAATAGAATGTGTTGTACAGGAAGTAAATGTGAGAAAAAGGTCTCAAAACTAACATTGGAGCATCCCAACATTGAAAGGAGATAATTATCGTTTAAATAGGTAGAGTCCGATTGTTCTGTTGTAGGTTCTTAAAAAATTATTTTTATCAATCGGCAACAGAATGTGCTATAGCTGACTTTGCCGCTATAGTTTAAAAACTCCAAATCTGATTTGTCATCCCCATTCTTTGGCCAATTCAAATAACCAGTGAGCAAGCAAGAGCAAAAAAAGAGTGAACCCACACTGTCATGGGCCCTCATGTACACTGTAAGCCCCGTTCACCCAAAGCCTATATCATACTCCTAGGAGTACATACTCTCAAAAGCCACGTCAGCTTCACATATTAAGAGTTATCTATATAACAAATACATGCACTACAAGATGGCAGCCAGTTAGAGACCGAAAAATAAATCGATCTCCAAATTTAAATGAAGACCAAAATTGCAGACCACAAAAGTTGGTCTCCAGTGGAGACCATTTTCAGAGACCGAAAATAACCTCAGACTCAAACTGAGACTGCTTTAGAGACCAAATTTGTTGGAGTCAAATAAAGACTAAATTAGATACCAAAATTAATAGTACAGCCTCAACTAGAGACCAAATATTTTCGGTCTCAGAAATTCGGTCTCACAACTCGGTCTCAACTTCCCGCCTTTTTCTTGCCCAGAAACTTCGAGTCATATATGTTTCCTTGCCCAGAAACTTCAAGTTATGTTTCTTGCCAAGAAGATTGGTGCGCTGCCTAGAAAAATTCGTTGCCCACAACCTCATTTCTTCAGATCTAGAGTTGATTTCGCTTGGCCAGACCTCCAATTAAACTGCTTCTACCTTCTTCTTCTTCGCTGCTGCTTCTTCTTCGCCTGGCCAGACATTTTGCTATTCAAATTCGGACACCCATGTCAGTGTTTCGATCTTCCAAACAATTATTTTCCGCTTTCTACTGATTTCGCACACAGACAGGTAAGTACTCTTCTCCTTCACTTGTCCTTGGTATAAACCCTAGTTTTAATTTGAGCCAATTCTAGGGTTGCGTTGGGTATACTTCAAATTGCATGAATTCTAGGGTTGTGTTTAGTTTATATGCTTCACATTGATATGCCTCAAACTGCAACTGGATTAAGGAAGGCATGTGAAATGATTTCTGTAAGTGGCATGGGTGGTAGTGTTGGAAATCTTCTTCCTTGTTTGTCGAATCTGATTTTCTTCTTGCGCTCGTTTTTTCTACTTCTTTTCTGCTTAATTATGCTTCCTTCTTTCTTTTCAAACTATTAGAGCTACTTTTGTAGATAATCTTTATTTGGTATACATTGTTTTCGGTGTTTGCTTTTTCTTCTGAATTTTTACGATTGTTTGATTTGTACTCTCGGATTGTTTGAATGAAAATGGTTACTGGAAACTGATTAGGTAAACAATGCTGAACCCAGACCACTGCTGTGACATCTTCTCAATCCCTTTGCTTTTACTTGATTTTGGCATACTTAGCTTGTGGATTGATTTAAAATAAGCTTAATATTTGGAATTGTTGGTTTTGCCAGAGAATTGTAAGTAATTTTGGGTTGAATTTGGTTCATCCATTTTTTCACTCGAATTAGTCAACCCTCAGTGTGCTGCACTGCATTTGATTCAGTGGTGTTTGCGTAGGCAAGTAAGGGGCCTCTGGAGTATGCTTGCATGATCTGTCTCCTCCTCCTACTATATTCTCTCTCCTCATCTTCAACTGCAACCCGAGCATCTCTCTTATCGCTCTTTCACCCTAGTAAGTACCCCCATATCTATCTTCTTTGTTGTCTGTTGCTTCATATTGTTTGTAATTTTAACTTGTGCTGCTGATTCTAGTGCATTTGATCTGAAATTTGTCAGGTTTTTGTGTGAGATTTTGATTTTGCTCAGTGTTTTTCTTTGTTTAAGTTCAATTTTGATTGTTTGTAATTTCAATTTCGGCTAATTTTTATCTATTGTTCACCAGCTCTTGTATGAGGTTTTGATTTTTGATTTGACTTTTACAATTTCTATTCCATTTTGATTTTGCTACAACTTGCTTTCTCGGTAGCTTGGCTATCTTTCGCTCACACATGCTCTTCAAGGTACGAGCACCCTGCTGTTTGAAATTTGTGGTTTTGATTCGTTGAGGAATCATGAGTTTGATATTGGTGGTTGGTTGAGGTTAGTGATTTAGTAATTTGTGGTTCTCGATCTAGGGTTTGGTTGAGTTGATTTGTGTTGATTGTGGTTTGCCTTGCTAGCTCTAGTGATACTTTTTGCTAATACGGGTGCTAACTTTGTCATTGTTAGGCAGAATAATTAGTTTAAAGGAGTCAGACTCTTGTAACTTGCTTACTGTTGCTCCTTTGGTTGCTTGAATCTAGTTAGTCAGGCTCATTTTGATTATTGTTCCTTGTCTTTGTTTAGTATATCTTGCCTTCGTTTTACAGTCTAAGGCTTTCAGTATTAATTTTTGTTTACTTTTTGGTTCTATTCTTTGCCTTATATCCTTTACCGTTTAGATCTCCTTTATTGTTAATTTGGGTTTTCATTCAATTTGTATTGGGGTGTCCGAAAATAATAAAAAGATTGAACCTTTGGGGTAGCTTTTGTGGTGGGGTTGAGATGGAGAGTAAGGGTTATCTGTTACCTACATTAGCGGTTGGAGTTGGTGTTGGTGTGGGGCTTGGAATTGCTTCTGGGCAAACTGTGGGTGTCGGCTCGAATTCCGCCTTGGATAGCATCTCCCTGAACAAATTGAGCTTGAACTATCCAAATAGGTTGTTGATGGCAAGAAGATTAAGGTCTCGTTTGAGGAATTCCCTTCTTATCTTAGGTATGATCTCTCTTTTATTATCTTTGTCCTTTAAATTTTTGTTGGGTATGTGTTTGTTTTGTTGGAATGATTAGAGATTTGATGAAGTTTTGGCTTTATATGTAAAGTTAAAAGGAGTGTGGTGTGTGGATAAAGGTGGTTGCTTTATTTTATGGTTGGGTGAGTATCATATATGTGATTGGTATGACATTTGTTGATTCTGGGTTTGTGTGAATCTGAATAACTTTTTTTGAATCAAGTTTCCGTGGGAAACTTGATTTTGGAACTGGGTTTTATTGAATCTTATTGTAGGTTGGTTGTGCCAAATTTGATATCAAGGAAGCATACAAACAGTGCAGCTATAAGCATGCTTTATTTATGTTTGCATATATGAATGGACCTCTCTGATTAGTGTTCAGTTTGGCAGTTGAGTCTTCTAAAAGGGTCTTTTATAACTAATAAAGAATTCATTCCCAGCTTGTTATTGACTCAGTTTGCACCGCTTTGTTTTTCCCGGAGGCTAGAAGATCTGTGGGAATTCATTATCAACCTGTTTATCCAAGGCCTCATAAGAAGGGCTCCTGTTGAATGAAATCCTTAGCTTCAGCATCAATGTCTTCGTCTTGTTGATTGATTGTTGGCTTGTCTACTGGTAGTATTAGTAAGACTTGGGTTGTATATATTTGTAATTAGTTTGATGGAATTTTTGTGTAAATTTTGAACTGTTGAATGAAATCAGTAAAATGTATTTGTAGAATTGAAATTGTACTTATATTTTGGCGTAATGGCGCATCTGAGCTTCTATAATTTGTCGTAATTGTGGCCCAAGGTTCGAATGCCAAAAAGCAGCAAAATTATTTTAAAAAAGAAAGTTAAATTAGAGACCGAAATTATATCTCGGTCTCTGTTAGAGACCGAATTTAAATTGCGGTCTCAAAATTGCTTTGGCCAGCCCCAGTCTCAATTAGAGACCAAATTACCTTTACGATCACCGGTTGAGATCGAAATGTTTGGTCTCTGTGCAAGTTAGAGACCGAAATAGAAATTTCGGTCTTTGTCTGAGACTGAAATTAGAGTTCGGTCTCCAATTTTACTTAAAAGTGAACTCGGTCTGGTGGAGACCAAATATTAAATCCGATCTCCAACTGACACCGAAGATAACGGTCTCCACTGGAGACGGCCCATTTTGGTCTCAAATGGAGACCGACGCATTCTGGTCTCAAATAGAGACCGTACAACTTGGTCTCAAATGGAGACCGATGGGCTTTGGTCTCAGTCAGAGACCAAATATTGTGGCCTCTAATTGAGACCAAAAATTTTTGGTCTCACGTAGAGACCGGCCTGATTTGGTCTCAAGTGGAGACCGTTTTGTTCAAACTCGGTCTCCAAATTTGAATTGCTACCAACAATTTGGAGACGGATACAATTCGGTCTCTGTTCGATCTCCAAAATCAAATGGAGATCGAATTTTCTATTCTGGAGATCGAATTGTTTCAGTCTCAATTGGGCCGGCCTGTTGTAGTGACGTTGGAAAAATATATATACATGGCAAGTGGAAATACATAGTCTCAGATGTATAATATACACTACCCCGTTCACCCGACTTTCTATCATTGGCCGCCGCCTACCTATCGTTTCACTCTCTTTTAGCCTTTATTTTTACATTATATTTTATGAAATTAATGTGTTGAATGTCAATTTTGAGCTTATGTTCATGTTAGATTGGTGAAATTTTTGTAAAACCCCCATTTTATTTTATGGTTTAGTTTTGTAATTTTTGAGATGTGAAGCTTGAATTTAAGAAATTATTTATAGATTTTGGCTAAATTAATGGATTCACTTTATTTATAAGAGTGGTATGATTAGAAATGTGTTCGTAGATGTTGTCTATTGTGAATTGAGAAGGGCAGAAATTAATAATTGTGGTATGTCTTAAACTTTATAATTAATTATTTTGATATACTAGTTTTACAATTATTGATATTGAATTATGTATTTTTATTGAGTTTATTGGCATACACTTGTTCAAAATGCATGCTGTATAGAAATCTCATGTGAACTTTTTATTTTAATAGTAGGGATGAAATTAGTTAGAGTGATTAGAAATATACTTTGTGGTAACTAGAATTGTGAATATTTAGATGACGGACATAAGAATTTTAGTTAGGCCATGTTCAACAAAATTAGCCGTTTATGTAGCGGATAATGGTTCAGGTAGCGGATAGCTGTTTAAATAGCGAATAGCGTTTCTAATTTAGTTGTTAGCAGATAGGTATTTAGATTCGCGGTTGAAACTAATGTGTTTGGTAAATTTAGCTGTTACGCTAGCTGATTGATATAAAATGATATAGATGATTTCCAAAGATAAAATTTATTAAGGATAATTTTTGGCTAAAAATCATGAACCGCTACTTTTAAATGTCAAACGTTAATACTATTAGCTTTTCAAAAATGCTATTTAAAATGTTAAAAGCTACTTGAAATGCTATTCAAAACATTAGTTTATCAAATACTAAAAATTAACTAATTACTGTATTAACTTGGTCAAAACACTAAACGCTAACTAAAATGCTGTTGCCGAATACGGCCTTAGTGAAACATATTAATTAAAGAAGCTTAATGTGTATTAATTTATGTGTTTATACTTTGACTAATATTTCTTTTAGAATACAAATTAGAATGTTATTGTAACTCTTATAGATGCACATTGAAATTAGCAGTAATCTAATAACTTACATAAATATTACTCCATGAGTAGACGATGAATGAGCTTTGACACTATTTGTTGATGTATAATAGCGTATTGCCTTGTGGAATCGATATACACAAGAACTTTTGAGTGGAGTTAATGAATATGATGAATTTGCAAGTAGGCAACTAGAGTTTCAACATGGGGGGAAGTATCAAGGTAAATGTACTAATGCAAAATTGCAGTGTGCTTGATGACTGATTAAGTAAAGTTGCACCTCATGTATAGGGTTTTGTGGATGTTATTGGCATTACATAAGTTATGGGGAAGTAGAATCTCAACAATATGATGGTGGGTACTCTATTAATGACATTCCTCCTGTTAATAGTTCAATTCACATTAATGATGAATATAATAACACCTATGTTGATTGTACGAAGTACACCGTCATTAATACCTGGTTACCAAATCAAAATATATGAGATTAAGAACCAAACACTTGTCAAGAACCCTTTTATAATATGATTCAAGCTGCTTAGCAACTTTTATATGATAGATGTACTAACCACAGTGAGTTTTCTGCTGTTGTTAAGTAGTTGAGTATTAAGTCTAATTTTAACTTGCCACAAAATTGCTCAAATTAAGTTGTTTAGTTAATTAAAGAGATATACCCTCCTAACATTTGCTTGCCAATAAAGACCAAGAATGTTATTAAAGATCTTAGCAATAATTTGATATACACTGATTGTTGCTGTAAAGGTTGCGTACTCTTCTATAATATGTGAACTAAAATCTAATATCTTATTCAAGGATGCATTACTTGCTGTTGAAACCTTGACTTCAAAGGTTGTATGGATCAAGAAGTACTGCTGAGCACATGAGGATGAAGTTTTGTGTTATTCATTAGATTGGGTAACGCAGAAAGATTTTGATAACATGCAGCATTATTTTGTCGCAAAGTCGCAAAATGTTATGCTTGACTAATGTATTGATGGATTCAATCCTTACACCTTGTCTTCAAACTATTATTCCATTTGGCTGGTTGGTGCCACAAATTATGACCTCGCTGTAGAATTGTATATGGCCATGCCATTTATGTTCCTAACATGTGCACTCCTTGACCCTATAAATCCAATGAACAAAATAGATGGGTCTTTGAAACCTTTTATTAATGAGTTATAGGAACTAGGGGCTGTTGCAATTGAAATATATGATAGATCTATTGATCAAACTTTTTAGTTGAAGGTTGCACTTATCTAGACTACCAATGATTTCCAGCATAAGGAACATTATTTGGGTCAAGTACACTTTGTTAGTTGGCATGCCCAGTATCTATGAAGCAACAAAAAGAGTTACTGTTAAAGAAGGGGGTAAATTCTCATAGATTGGCAACGAAAAGTGTTGCAGTTAAAGAAAGGGGTTAATTATCATATTTTGATTGTCATTAGTATTCCTTACCAATGAATCATGCATTCCAAAAAAACATCATTGCATTTTGAAAAGGCAAAAAAAGCGTTATAAGTGGTCCTCATTGCTAGTTGTTTAAGGACCAGATTTACACATAAGTTAATGATTGTCCAATGGTTATCACAGACAGTGGCATTCAAGTACGAATATTTAAAGAAAATGGCCATAGTTGGACAAAAATAGTGTAGAGTTGCCTTATTGGAAGGATTAGTTGCTTGGCATAATTACTTAGATGTGATGCACATAGACAAAAACTTTTTTAAAACATCATCTACACTATTATGGATGTTCATACAGAAATAAAGACAAATGTTACAAGCATATGTGATAGAGAAGAACTAAATTTGCAACCAAGATTGAGTGGCAGAATGGTCAAACCAAAAGAGAACTTCACTCTTCATGTGGACAATAGAAAAGAGTTGTGTGAATAGATCAAGGAAGTTCAAATGCAGGATGGACATTGCCCCAACTTGATTGGTCTTGTGGATTCGAATAACACAAAGTTTTGCAATATAAAAAGTCATGATTGCCATTGCTCATAGGGGGACCTTTTGCTCATTACCTGTGTGGCTCTCCCAAATGAGGTTTTGAAACGTGTCATTGAAGTAAGTAAGGTATTTAAGAATATGTGATTAACAACATTGCAGAATATGTACCTAAGGAAATGGATCAAAACATTATAATTACACTTTGGAAATTGGAAACAATCTTTCCTCTAGATTTCTTTAATGTGATGGAACGCTTCCTTATGCAAAAGCATAATTTGGCAGTCTTGTATAACACTGATGGATGTATCCATTTGAGATCTAATTTTAAATTCTAGTCGACTCATCTAAGTTTAGAAATTAAACTCTACAATCAATTACAAGTAATGTCTTAAACTATTTGGGTAGGTACTTTGGCTCATTGAAGAAAAAGATGAAAGAACAAGCATATCCTGCAGGGTCATTTACGGAAGCTTAGCTAGAACCTATAGGACTTTTCTTTGTCTCTTATTCTTTTGGATCTAATGTAACTGCCATCCACACCAGATATCAAAGAAATAAAGATGGCACAGAACACACTAATCGTTTTCCAACTCTTTTAATTTTTGAACCACAAGGAACCATAATAGGGGAAGAAAGATCAATGTATCTCATAGATGTTGAGTATGTTGCTACCTATCTTCACATATTGTCAAGTTAAGCATTACATTGGTGAGTACTAACTCTGCCATTGTAATTTAATGTTGGATTTATCATTAAAATGCAAAGATTAATTCCCACATTATAAAATATTGCAGAATCTTCACACAACAAGTGCAAAGGGTACATCCTAATGCTAGTGATGTTGAAGCTGGCACCATCACTGAAACTCAATTTATAGATTGGTTTAGACAAAAAGTAAGTCATTTAACACATTCATTTACAAATCATTTAACCCAATTGGCTACATTGTATTAACTTAAACTAAACATTGTGTCATCTTAGGTGCATCATATTCAACTCTTAGACAATGAGAAACATTTGTATTTGACACAATTGACTGCAAAGCCTAATAGACATGTATTAAAATGGATGACATTTAGAGTTAATGTGTATAAATTCCATACGAAAGCTATGTAGGGAGCAAAACATACAATTGTAATGTAGGTATTTGTTGGACTATATAAGGTGACATTGAAAATGATTATTATTAAAAGATATGCTATTCATAGGAAAAGGTTGATCTGACATTGAATCTTGGGATAGAACCTCACAAACTAAGCAAATTTGTTGAGGCATATTGTACAAGAAGGTACAAAAAGTGCAACCCATTCATTTTATCAAACACCGCATCACAATCACATCACAATTATACTCTATGCCGTACTTGGAAAGATTAAAAGACCAGGTGAGTTGGCTCATTTTCGTGGCAACCAAATCGAGGACTATAGTGGATAAGTAATACACTCTACCTGTTGCTTATCAACAATCAAGCATGACAATCGTGGAATATATGAACGATGTTATCCCTACATTATTAATGGATGAAAACGGACCGGTTGAAGAAGTTAATGATGATCGCTATCTCGTATTTATTCAAGACAACGATGATATAGATGTAAGGGCGGATCTATTTATGGGGGAGGGGTGTCCATGGACACCCTCTCCCAAAAAAAAATGTAATAAATTATTTTAAATGGGGTTATATTAGTATATGTGGACACCCCTAAATTAGATCCCAAAAATTATAGATACACTTTAATATATCCAACCCACATATTAATATTTTTAATTTCTTTAAATATCAACAGTATAGTTATAAAGTTGGAATTTGATAGAAAAGTAAAATAAAATTAAATGCACCTAAACCCATATTTCTCTCTCTCCCTCCCTCTCTTATCTGGAATTAGACTTTTAATTTAATCGAATTCTATTAAATTTTTTATTGTTATTATTTTTTTTCAGTTGTTTAGTTGCAATATGTTCTTGATGCATACTTTTCTTTAACTTTGCCCTAGTGCTTGATTTGAACTTAATGCAATTTCTTTTTTTTTTCCCCTTTTAGTGCGATTAACTAGCGCAGATTGCTTATTTGTAGTTGTGCTTCATGTTTAACATGTTCACTTCATGTCTCAATTGTTTTTGGTCTAATTGCTTGGTGCTGATAATCTGTCCTCTATAACCAAAGGTTTCAATCAATGCTAAGTAATCGTAAAATTCTGTAATTTCGACTCAATTTATGTATTAAATTCAAAATATGAAAAATAGCAAAGACCAAATGTAGTAGTAGAGGCACCATAGTTTTTTGGGGGCAAAAAAAGGGGTATATTATTATTGCTTGTCATCTTTTGCTAGTGTAGAAATATGAAGATGGAACATTTGAGGGGGGGAAGAAATGGAATGTTTGCGCAAAATAGGGTACCATATATAATATGTATCATATAATTTTTTTTTTTCCTCTGTTGTACAATAGTGATGACGTTAATAAATGAACACCTGTATTTTAAACATCTAGATTCGCCACTGCATAGATAAGGAAGAAGAGGAAACAGATAATAAAGTGGATGGGTGCGATGATGGGAATGAAAAAGATGATGAAAAAGGTGTAAATTTACATGACGATAATGACAAGGATGAGGACAATAAACGAGGTTGGGAAGATGATTGCCATCTTGAGGAGGCTTAGTTTTTTTTCGGGGATGAAAACATTAACTTTGTAACAAACTATTTCTTTAAGCAGGCATTAATTTAGTATATATTGCATATATTTTTCACACCTTTATAACTTGGTTATATTCTCGATATTTATGTCACATGTGAATATACTATCAATATGTGCTAATTGTTATGTGTGTACATTCTATCAATTGTTTCAAGAATGGATCCCACTCTTCATAGAATGAAGTCAATGACACAAGCTTGAGGTGCAAGGCATACCATTATGAGCTTTGATTTTACTTCTAGTGCTATGGACACTGGTCGACCTATCCTTATACCTTATACTACCATTCTTCAATACCTTTCAAATAGGAGCAACCATGAGTGCTTTTACTCTAAGTGTTTTAGGATTAGTTCTAGTCCTAATCAATTTGGGACTAGTTCTATGGGTCTATTTCTTAATTCTCCTTACTTTCACCCTTATATATTCCTAACCAAACTTTGATATATAAATAATTTTGATATAACATTCCAAATTACACCTCTATTGCCAACCACTAGAACCCTAGCCCTCACCCATCCTTACAAACCCTATCTCTAACCAGTCCCAGAAAATGAAGTTGTAGTTAGTGTAACACAATCTAGTCAAGTACTCCAAATAAGATCAATATTGTGCTAGATGATAAAAAGTGAGTGAGACACATCATTTATTTCCAACTGTAATTATTTTCTGTAATCTGGATAACACTTAATGTGTTTTTTAAGGTATTTTCCGAATGATGTGTCTAAAGATGATTTCTAAACTTTTCCAAATCATAAAACTTATGATGGAGCTTGGATTTCTTGGTGTAAAGTTTCTAAACCTCAGTAAAATTTATGGTTTAGAGAGTTCGAGGTAATTAAAATGACTACCTTCTCCATTTCATAAACTTTCCTCAAATTATTGTCTTAGAAACTGCACAATTACTTCACTTGGGACCCTAAGCATGAAGACGCAATAAGTAGTTTGAAAATACAAGCTATGCACGTTTGAGAGATTTTATCGGAAAAGTAACAAAGTTCAGCAAAAATTCTAAATGGCTACATGATGATCATTGAAAAGCACTGTAAGGGTATTGGGCCCAAGAAGATTACAAGAACTTATGTGAACAAGCCCAAAAAAAAGTGCTAAGTGATTCAGAATGTCTTGGAGCATCTCTCCACACATGTGACTCCGTACTTGCTTATGAGCACAAGAGGCATTTAGTAATTAAATTCATCTTTTAAAACATTTTTTATTTACTTTGGGGGGGGAGGGGGAAAGGGGGACAAAATAGAAAACTATAAAGAGTTATAATTATTCCAAATGAGATTCCTTTGTGCCTTTTCTTTTATGTATGTGCAAAATGGGCATTTGTGGTGTTTCGTGTGTTCTTTGTATTTGTTTCACCAGTAAAGGGATCAACTTGGGATGACCTCTACCATTATTGAGCTCTTCTCCCACACACCCAAAATTTATGGGAAGAAAGATAGACCTTTGGTTGAGAACAAATCACATAAAACATATGTGCATCTTCTTTCATGCCAGTTTAGTCATTATTCATATAACCTCACAAACTTAATCCATTGCATTTGTTCTGAATGTTGTGGTATTGTAGGAATCTTTCAAACTGAAGTTCTAAAATGTCACCATAATCATCTTGGGTTCTTAGATGGCAACTCTCAAAATCAATGTCAATCATTCCGATCCCAAATACAAATGAGTTATGCATAAAAGTCAATTTAGACAAAGAGATCGTATTTATGGCCTTGGAGATAAGGCCACCAATGTGAGGAGTTCCTCCAACTTTAATCCCTCTAACAAATAGGTAACATTGAGTGAAATCAATGAGTTATATATATTGGTATAGTGATTCATTATACTTGAATATTTCTAATTAGAGTTAAGCACAAGTTAAGGGCAATCTTTATTTATTCTTATTAATTTGTAATTAACATAAATGTTTGTAGTGGGTAGAGGTCATGCTATCTCAAAATAAGTTGAATGACTTAAGGAGTATAATAGCAACTTATGAGGCGAGCTCACTTCATAAGCAGCAAATTATTGTATGCTTATGGATAAATGTATGCAATTAGAGAAATCTAATCAAATGCTGACTTAAAGTAAAAATAAACGTAAAGATGAAACACTAGGAAGCAAATGCAAATAAGTCAACAAATCTTAAGCGTGAATCAATAAATCTTCTACTCTTGATCACAACAACCCCTTGATAATCCTCAACATAGTGATGAAGTTAAGGATGATAATGACGATGAAGAAGACTATAGAGCTTCTTTATTAGAGACGATTGAATTGCTTGCATCTCTTCCTTTATGTGGTTTGTTTGAAGACTATGTTCTTGGTTTGAATGAAAAAAAAACCCCTTTCAAGAATGCTTGTGCAGTTACTACAAAAAAGTCATATTGCAACGCAATTAGTTATGAAAAGGCTCAATGAGTGACGAAATTCTTAAATTAGTGATCGAATTTGCTATGGAACAATTGAGTCACTGATCTAGTCATCGCTAAGGAGCTATTGACGGAATTGGACAATTCCATCGCCATCTAGCGACGAAATTGGCGATAGACACCAAGGGTAAATAGTGGGAGAGAAAGGTGCAAAATTCAGTAATGATTTTTATTTCCGTCGTCTATAGCCACAAAATTAGCGAGGGAATTTTCTCCGCTATATCTGAGACGGACCTAACTATCGGTCATTGATTTGCATATTTAAAAACAAAAATTAAGTTGGTAAATATGGATTTTCTGTTATCCACAGCTTTTTTTATTTTTTTAATAAAAACCCTACTTTGTCGACTATCCTTTAGAACAATAGATTCAATTCTCTACATACAATTACAAAGAGTATTTTCAACCAATTCAAAACCAATGCATTTGTCGAAGAATGATTTCATCAATTCCCAGGTCACATACAAGCAGAATATCACAAACAAACCTGAGAGTTTTTAAGCAATTTATCAAAACTAATATCACAACTTTGCATAAACAGTTCCTATAAAGGATAGTTTTCAACAACACCATGAGACCAGTGTTCTCAATCAAATGGACATACGCACATGGAATTGGGAGGGGAGAATTGAGGAACTCAAGAATCAATATCCAAGGGTAGTATCATCATATTCTTCTCTAACAACCCCAGCCCCTAGGGCCGGAACCGTTTCGTTTGCCTAACTTCTTACTTAAATTCTGGGACAAAATGGATAGAGTTTTCCCTAAAAACTGACCATTTCCAGGCTATAAGCCTTACAATAAATCCCTGCAATTTAACAGAAACATAAAATATTTAAAAGAAGCTCAGCGTCCACACGCCGGAGTCCATAACTCAACGAGCCACTCGCTCGGAGTACACCAACCAGATTAATTCATGAATAAAGAAGAAATGGAAGATACAACTCAACGGTTCACACAACCAGAGTACTCGGGTTTACATCCCAAAACATAACTAACTTTAACCAAAAGATATCTAACTGACTAGATGGTTGGCTCATAAGGCCATACAGAGTGACTCATAAACAATATGCATTACATGAACTTAGAATACCTGTTTACATACATTTCAAACTGAGAATATATAACGTGACTTCATTAAACACGTAAGATCCCCTCAATGAGTACAAATGATACCTTGCAAGCATGAACAGATTCCATCTTGACATAGCTGATTGAACTTTTTTCTGTTATAAAAAAAACCTGGGGAAAAGGAGAAAGAGTAGTGGGAAAAGCAACCATACGCTCAGTGAGTGTTCCCCAACCCCCTTAAAAACCAAAACCCTTGCAAGCAATAATATCTTTACTAGGCACATATCACGTTTCCATACTTTACTATCA
>NCQT01086848.1:9867-29098 GCA_002740465.1 Stenocereus thurberi | reverse complement strand
TTTGCCATAATTTGGAGAGCCTGTGTCTGAAATTTTGGTGGGGTCATAATTTGGAGAATAAAGGCATCCCTTGGCTAACGTGGCAGCTTCTGTGTGATTCAACACGTTATGGGGAACTGGGCTTCCGGAGCTTTCAGTGTTTCAACAAGGCACAGTATTATCGACGATTGAACTTTTTGCCACGCGTTATTGGGCTTCTAGCCCAGTTACACATGGAGGAGCATTTTTGGCTCACATGACCTTTTAAAACGTGGCACTACTTTGAGAATTGGGCATGGAGCTTGAGTTAGCCTTTGGCAAGATTGGTGGATCCACTCGACATGTCGCTGTAAGATCTTGGCACCACCTCGGTTCATGGAACGTGGAGCCCTTGTCTCTGAGTTACTTGACTCTGAGGCTAGCGTCTGGAGAAAAGATTTGCCAAACTTGTGCTTCAATGACATGCTAGTGCAGGAAATATTGTCCATTGGAGAATCTTTAATTACTTATGTGGGGAAGTAAAGCAGCACCGAAAGTCAAACATTGTCTGTGGCATGTGTGGAGTGTTGTGATTTCTGAATTCTGCTCAGTAAAAGAGAGATAGAGAGACAGAGAGGGAGAGAAGGAGAGAAGACATCGCACTGTTACATTGCAAGAGAGAATATTTTGATATAACACTTCTCAGCTCTAATGAGCTTTATTTATACTAAATATATTTCAGCTATTCCCGCTAAGAGTTTGTTAGACTGTTATAACAAGTTGCATCAATTTAGTTGCAACAAGCTTCCTGGACATTATCTTGATATGTAGCTGTAGGTGTGTGTATGCATCTCCAACACCCCCCTCAAATTAGTAGTTCCTTGAACTCCCAATTTGCACAACAAATCATGATGCATCACTCCAGGTAGGGCCTTGGTGAGAATATCAGCAAGCTGAGCCTTAGTAGAAACATGATAGAGAGAAAATAAGCCTGCCAATAACTTCTCTCTAACAAAGTGGCAGTCAAGTTCTATGTGCTTTGTTCGTTCATGGAACACAGGGTTTCTGCTTGACTGTCACATTTCACATGTATAGGAGTAATATTTTCAATGCCCAGTTCATGAAACAATCTGCTAAGCCAAGCCAGTTTGCAGACTCCTGTACTCTGCTTCAGCAGAGGAAAGGGATACTGTACCTTGCTTCTTGGACTTCCAAGAAATGAGGCTATTGCTAAAGAAAACCACATAGCCACCTACTGACTTTCTTGTATAAGAGCAAGCTGCCCAATTAGAGTCACAAAAGGTCTCTAGATTGCAATGATCCCCTTTGGTGATAATAATGCCAAGATCTGGTCGTCCCTTCAAGTACCTTAGGTACATGTATGACTGCCTGAAAATGGGGTGTCCTGGGTTCTTGCATGAACTGACTAAGGTGCTGAACTGCAAATGCAAGGTCAGGTCTTGTGTTGGTTAAGAAATTAAGCTTCCTAACAATCTTCCTATAAAGTCCTGGGTTGCTAAAGGGATCTCTTTTATCTGCTGCAAGTTTAAGATTGCAGTTTAAGGGGCAGACCACAGGTGTAAGTTCCTTACTGCCAAACTCTTCTAACAAATCTTTTACAAACTTCCTCTGAGTCAGAACAAGACCTTCTGAAATGGGTAAGATCTCCATTCCTAAAAAATAATGAGCCTCTCCTAAATATTTGATTTTGAAGATATCATCCAAGTAAACCTTGAGATTATGAATTTCTACCTCGTCATCCCCAGTTAAGAGGATATCATCCATATACACCCCTAGAAAGGTGTTTGCATCCTTGGTCTTTTTACAAAATAGGGAGCAGTCATTGTCAGAGTGCTTATATCCTTTAGCATACAAGACCTCAGCCAACTTAGCATACCGCTGCGTGGATGCTTGCTTCAAACCATAGAGTGATTTCTTCAGTTTGCAAACCGCATTTGGCATTCGTGTATGAAACCCTAGGGGAACTTTCATATAAATTTCCTTATGTAAATCACCATGAAGAAATGCGTTGTTCACATCAAGTTGATGCAATTTCCAGTTTTTCTTCACTGCCACAGCAATCAAGGCCCTTATGGTTGTCATTTTAACAACAGGAGAGAAAGTCTCAACATAGTCTATTCCCTCCTTTTGTGTAAAACCTCTAACTACCAATCTAGCCTTGAGCCTTTCTAGGCTTCCATCTGCCTTATATTTAGCTTTATAGACCCACTTGCAGTCAATTGGTTTCGTTCCTGCTGGTGGAGGCACAATCTCCCAGGTTTCATTAGCTATTAATGCTTCTATTTCTTTATCCATTGCTGCCTGCCATCCTGCATGTTGAGATGCTTCTAAATAAGTCTGAGGTTCCACTATCAATTCCTCTGTA
The DNA here is from genome assembly GCA_002740465.1 of Stenocereus thurberi. Taxonomy (NCBI): domain Eukaryota; kingdom Viridiplantae; phylum Streptophyta; class Magnoliopsida; order Caryophyllales; family Cactaceae; genus Stenocereus; species Stenocereus thurberi. The sequence continues at coordinate 26,754 of NCQT01086848.1, read as the reverse complement.
TCCAAATCATGTACCTAACTGCTCCTGCATCTGGAATGCATATATTTGTGAGGGTAAAGAGGCAAAAATGTTCTGCTTTGCTGCTTGAGCTGCAACATACATAATCTTGCAGATAACTTGGTCTATTATGTGTTATGACATATCTTCTCTACTGAGGAGATGGTGTTATTGGTCTTTGTGCTGGGTCCTCACCTTCCACCCTCTGATTTTGTAAAGCAGTTGTGTGTTCCCTTGAAGAAGGAGGTCTTCCTTTGTGGATTAGCAAAAGGAAAAATCCTTTCATGAAAAATTACATCTCTTGAAACATGGAACTTATTGGTCTCTAAATCCATGACTTTATAGCCTTTTTGACCAAAAGGATAACCCATGAAAACACAGGCCTTGGCCCTGGGTTGGAATTTGTCCCGGCCTTGTTTTGCTGTGGTCATGAAACCTAAACATCCAAACACCTTTAGATGACTGTAAGATGGTGGAGTATCATGCTGCATTTCATAAGGCGTCTTTCCTTTCAACAGTTTAGTAGGCATTCTATTAATCAAGTGTGTGGCTGTCAAAACACACTCGCCCTAATACTTTAGAGGCAAACTTGCCTGAAACATCAAGGCCCTGGAAACTTCGAACAAGTGTTTGTGTTTCCTTTCCACTATGCCATTCTACTGGGATGTATGTACACAGCTAGTTTGGTGATTTATACCATATTCAGCAAAGAACTCCAGTATTTCATAACTCTTGCTCAACTCTAGAGCATTGTCTGACCTTATAATCTTTACTACCTTGTCAAACTGAGTTTTGGCCATTCTGACAAAAGCGTTTAGTAGTGCAGCAGCCTCATCTTTTGTCACCATGAGATATGTCCAAGTGGCTCTAGTATAATCATCCACTATAGTCAAGAAATATCTATGACCTGTATGTGTCTTAGTGCGATATGGTCTCCAAGTATGTACATGAATTAATTTAAAGGCACAAGTAGTAACACTCTGCCTGACTAAAAAGGGCAGCCTGTGTTGTTTTGCTTTGGGGCAGACTTCACAAACAAAATTTTTCATTTCATTGTCAGTCAAAACCAAATCAGGTACAACCTTCATCTTATTGTAAGACATATGTCCCAATCTTTGATGGCAAATAGAAAAATGAACTGAACTTGAGGCACTATTACATCCATAGAATTGTATACTAGATGAATCCTCTTTCATAGTGTGTCCAGCACTAGACTTCTTATTGATCCCCAGCCTTTCAAAGACTTCTTTGTCTAAGACATATAGGCCTTTGTGATCTTTACCAATTGCCACTGGCCTCCTCAGAGAAGGGGCCTGCAATATACACATATTTTCAGTAAATTGAACCGTGCTATGTAGTTGCTTACACAGCCTCTTAACAGAGAGTAGATTGAACTTAAAATTTGGTACCAGCAACACATCATTCAGTACCAAATCCTCTGTTATAGCTAATCTCCCTTTTTGTGTAACCTTTACCTATGTTCCATTAGGTAAACTTACCAATACAGGGTATTTTAACATAGATAGTTTCTGCGTCAAACTCTGCTCTGACCACATATGTTCACTGGCTCCATTGTCTATAATCCACAATCCTTGATTCAATACACAAAAGGAATGAACTGTATTCAAGGCATATGTTATACCTGCCATATGAGCTACAGATACCACAGTTTCAGAATTCATTTGTTTATGGTTCCCCTCACGAGTAAGGTTTATCAGAAATTGTAGTAGCTGTTTGGATTGCTCTTGGTTCAATCTTGGTAGAACAGAATTTGTAGCATATTCTGCCTTGTCACCTTGCTCTCCCCAAGCATTGCAGGCACGTTTGAACGTTGTCCTGCCTGGATAGCCATATAATTTGTAACACTTCTCCATTGTGTGTCCAGTTCTTTTACAATGGTCGCAAAACAATTGTGGTTTTCTGCCTTCTGTCTTTCTGGTTGGAAAACTGTTTCCTAGAGGATTCTTCATGAAGTTTGTGTCTGAATTTGAGGTGTTTGCAGCAAAGGATACCCCCTCAATATGAAATTCATTGTCTGTCTTCACTTGCCTCTGTCGTTCCTCTTGCACCAACAATGAATAAATCTGACTTAGTGTGGGTAATGGAGTCATCATGAGGATATTTCTTCTTACTGAAGTGTAGCTCTCATTCAGTCCCATAAGAAACTGAATTAGCTTTTGCTCTTGATCATGATGCTGCAATCTTTTATTAACCTCACATTCACATTTCTGGCAAGTGCACTTTGGAGTGGCTCCTACAGCAGTCAACTCATCCCAAACCTTCTTAGCTTTGTTGAAGTAATTTGCTATGTCCAGATCTCCCTGTGAAATACACGATACTTGTTTCGGGGCTTGAAACAGTCTGGCCTTATTTGACTTGCCATATCTCTCATTCAGCTCTTTCCACATTTCACTTGCTATGCTGCAAAATAGCACACTATCTCTGATGCTTTTGTGAAGAGAATTTAAGAGCCACGAAATGACCATATCATTGCATCGTTGCCAGTAAGGGAGCAAAGGAGAACTAGCATCAGGCCTTGTATTCGATCCATCAATAAAAGATATCTTCTGCTTCGCTGAGAGAGCTATTGTCACCGATCTCTTCTAGTTTTCAAAATCGTCCCCATCGAAGACATCGACAACTAGACTTTATCCTGGCTGATCTGAGGGATGCAAGAACAATGGATCTGAAGCATCTACCTGAACTCTACTGCTTCCAGCTGCTGCCATGGCATAAGTTCTCATACAAGAAACTTTAAGAAATGGGGAAGAAATCGTTTCTCAAGAGTTTTAGAAGACAAGAACAAGAGTCTGAATCAATGGAAAAATTTAAGATAGATCTATTGGTGAATTGAACCAATTGATCGCAGAAAAGAAAACAAACAAATAAGATACTGAAACAGATGATGCTAGATCAATTGATAAAACAAATCAAACAATCGAGAAAGGAAAAATCAAATAGAGTTTCATATCCAGGATCTTGAAGTTCTACTCTGATACCATGTTGTGATTTCTGAATTCTGCTCAGTAAAAGAGAGATAGAGAGAGAGAGAGAGGGAGAGAAGGAGAGAAGGCATCGTACTGTTACATTACAAGAGAGAATATTTTGATATAACACTTTTCAGCTCGAATGAGCTTTATTTATACTAAACATATTTCAGCTATTCCCACTAAGAGTTTGTTAGACTGTTATAACAAGTTGCATCAATTTAGTTGCAATAAGCTTCCTGGACATTATCTTGATATGTAGCTATAGGTGTGTATGTATCTCCAACATGGAGGGACGCACTGCCAATGAGGGTCAACCTCGTGAAGCAGCACATTGATGTGGATCCAAGGTGCCATTATGTGGTGAGGACTATGAATATAATACTTATATTGTTCTTCATGGTAAGGTTGCCAAGGAGGCTTGGAGACATAGGTCATTGCGTTTTTGCACAGGAGAGAAACAGGACGGATACAGGAGCATGGTTAGAGGGGCGGTTTAGGAAAGTTGACAAGTAGGGTAGGGGATGTATTTTGACAATGGTGTAGGGAATTTGCGAGCCAGAAACCATTGAGATTTGATGCTCAGTGGTCCTAGCCTATTGATATAGCATCGACGCTATTAATTTCCACAATTCCTATCTAACAGCACATCTGAGATGTGGGGATGAGTCCACTGTGTCTGTGCCCCTCGTCTGACTGAGAGAAATGGCAGGCATCTGCAGAAGGCAGCTTCAAACTTAATGCAGATGCTTCAGTGGAGTCAAAGGGAGATGACAGGATGGGGGCGGTGATAAGAGATGCAGATGGGCAGGAGGTGGATTCGAGGCTTTGTTTTTTGGAGGATAGTTCGCTGTTGGAGGTTATAAGCGCAGGTGCAGTGAGGATGGGACTGAAATTTGCTCAAGACTTGAAGTTGAATCTGGTAGACGTGAACTGACTCCCTGGGGGTTTACAGAGCTCCAAGTCAGAGAATACTTAACCGATCTTTGACTGTGTTACTGATTAAAGATTGTTTGCAGTTAGCCTCTTCTTTTACTTCTGTCACTTTTGGTTTTATTACAAGGCATTGTAATAATGCAGCGCATATCCTTGCGAAGGCTGCTCTTAGGGTCAGGTGTGTGCAAACTTGGATTGGGGATTGCCCAATTTTATTTCGGACGTAGTTTTGATGGACAAGTGTGATTGTGAACATGAATGAAATTTCTTTTCTTTGACTTAAAAAAAAAAAAACCAAAAGTGTTTATTTTTTTTTTCTTTAAGTAGGTATAAGAATGAGGCATAGATTCATATTTAATTTTTCTTATCCCTATACTGTACCAAGTGTGGATAGAATTAATTGTGTACTATGGAATTGTGTAATTGGACTCAACTATATATGTTCACATCATCTTAGGGGCTATCAGCCTGTTAGGTAAGGAAAAAGAGATGGGAACTTGAATCCTCAAGTTTCAAGTTGCATAGTCCCTAGTGTTTGATGAAGATTTCAGAGAAAGTAACTTAATACCTAGGGGTATCAAGTTCCCTTCCAAACTCTAAGAACTTGTCCTCTTCTCGTGGAGGGGTATCAAGTTGGCAACCCTAAGAGATTACATTATAGATCCCAAAAACGAAACAAAAATATAACAAAGATTCATCTTCCCTGTTTGCCTTCTTCATTTCATATGCTTTCTTCGTATGCTTTTCAACTTATCCTGATCCAAACTGCACACATGTGCACACACAAATAAACACACGCGCGCGTGCGCACACACACACAGAGTGAGAGAGAGAGAGAGAGAAGGAGAGAGAGAAGCAAAATGCTGGTTGTAGAGCAGCCATCAATCGACTAACTACCAACCTGAAGTCGTTGTAAGAATTGATTTCGTGGGCTCTGGCTTTCTTTTCCATTTGTTCGTTTTTTAGTTCCTGATCTGTTCGTGCTTCTTATTCTTCTTCTTCAAGAGAAATTGTTATTTTTTTCCCATTGTAATTTGGGTTTGAGCTTCTGCTTTTATTTCGATCTGCTTCATCTTCATATTCTTCTTGCTTTTCAGATGTGGGTTGTGTAGATGTGAGTTGGATCTTCATTTTCTTTTTTATTCGTCTTTCTCAATCTGGGTTGCTTCTTTCATTTCAAATGATCTAATGATTGATGCTAATTTTCGTATGGTTCTAATATGTTGATTTTTCTATAGACTTCATTTTCCTATGATTTTTGTTTCTTATTAATCTCCACTATTTATTTTTACCTTTAATTAATGAAAAATAATTTTCTAAAATTAAAAAACATATTAGTTGAAGAGAAGTAATTAGCAATGTGTTTTTTGGTTCTTATGGAATATAATCCATGCATTCATTATTCCTTTAAAAAAGAAAGTATTCACAAAAGAAAATTTCTAAAGTCATTCATTATTAGTTCTCATTCTTGAAAGTTCAATTCACCCCCCAAATGCTCTGTCACCTTCGTCATTTACTCACTGTTGTTTTCTGGCCATCTCGATGGCTCATCGTCGTCCTCTTCCTTCTCTCTCTCTCATCAGTTTCGAGCCACCACCGATACATCACCATAGCTCCATTTTTCCCAGCCATCTACACCATCGTTCGTACACCGCCATGGAGTCCGATACTAATACCATAGAATCCGGTGTATCATTGTTCATCACTGTTGATGGATCATTGCCCCTCTCCTCTTCTCTCTCATCTACTTCAATAATCGTCATCGCTAGCTCCATTTTTTCTGGCATCTACACTAATGTCTGTCAACCCATATCTCCCTCTTTTCGAGCCACCAACCTAGCATTACTTTTGTTGGAAAATTTAGGACATACCTTAGCGATGAAGAAACAAGTGATCTGGTGTTCGGGAATTGCCCGTGATTTGTTGAATCAGAACCGGCGGGAGCTACTAGAGTCATCAAGTTGTCATGCCCCTAACCCGAACCTTGTAGATGGCTAGGCTGTGAGAGGGAGGGCAGAGAGATTGAGTCATATAGGGAATGCTTCTGATCTTGGCTGTGCAGCTTCCTGATCTGTTTTCCCTCTTTTATAGTAACACACAACATATACAAAATTAGGAAATAATTACTAAATTAATCTTCTTGTAACTGCTAGATCAATATTCATTATGCTGTAACAATATAACCGTTACTTCTCCAGTTAACAGCTCTCCCTCGGTCACATAAACCACAAATCTCATATCTTTCTGCTAATGAATCTCCTCACGCTTCATACTGAGAGTGGAGCATGCGACCAAAAACATACAAGTAGTGTTATATCAAGTCACCATATAACTGACATAACACTTTCAGACAATACGATACCCCAAATCATCCTCAACATCACCAGTGGCATACATAGTCCCTCTATACCATATGATATATCATATGATTATATACTCAATATAATCTGCTGTATTGATACGGTGATGATGGATAGATTTTCCTTAAATACTCATGAAATTCCATCTTAGCTTAACTGCTTTTCTAATGTGTTCTCGTTGTACAGTGTATATCATGGCCCTTAAGAAACATAGTAAGGCAGCATCATCAAGTTTCGACTTCATATCATAGCTTTAAGTCAAAGAGCCATCGTTGATAGGGTCATATAGTGACAAGAGACAGGGAAGTCAATTGTCATTCCATGTATGGATCGTCTTATAAGCACACATAGTATGAGATGTGTGTCATGGAATAGTTCCCACTCAACTGGGTGCTTAACTGGGTACGTCACTCTTTATGCCATGCGAGTCGCCATCCTAGATTTTCATCCAAAAATCACTAGATCAACATACTGAATGTTAATCTTGGCACTCAAGATTCGGCTTTTAAGGCTTCAATATGAAATCTAATTTCATATTCAATTCCCTTGAGTCTCATCTTAGACTTATTAAAGCAACTATATTTATTTTACTCATACACTTCTAATGTGAGTAATCAATATTGCACGCCTAGTACCTATATGATTCAGTCTCATCCTGCTCACTAATCAAGGGTCAGGGCAATTTCCTGTGTGACTAGACAAATCAGAAGCCTGTGACATTTCAATATGCCTAACACGTATTAAATCATAAGCATTTTGCTTATTTACATAAGAAACATGTCCATCATATAACGAGACACATCCATGACTAAATTTTATGGATTCCCAGACTCAATAAATGATCTTTGAATACATCACTAGGAACAGGTTTAGCCAAGGAGACATAATCACCTTGTTGGAATATGTATACCTAATGACAATGCTTTTTGTCTCTATGCTAATAAGATACATAATCTGCCTTCATGGCTGATATTCTTGTGCAGTTTTGCTTCTTATTGCACAATGACATGACTTGCCCAACCAGGATGAAGACATATCCTGAGGTTGACCTAGACTTTTCTGAGTCACCACCCCAATTGACATTTAAGTATCCTCTCACCTTGAAGTCTCCTCCTTGATAGTAAAAGACTAAGTTAGCAATACCATGAAGGTAGCATTTAATTCTCTTGACAGCTTGCCAATCAGCAAATCCTAGGTTATTTTGATAATGACATACCAAACCAACCGAAAAGCAAATGTCAGGTCATGTACATAACACAGCCTACATGCTTCCTATGATACTAGCGTATACACTGCTCATTGTCTCTATTTCATCATCTGTTTTATGGCATTGATCAAGTTAACGTTAAACACTTCTCAATTAGAGTGCTTACGAGTCTATAAATCCAAAATCGTTCCAAGATCTTTTGATGTATGTTTCTTGGGACAGTTTCGGATTATTTCCACTCCTAGGACATACCTAGCTTCATCCATGTCCTTCATCTCGAAGACATAGGATAACTACTTTTAAGTAGCTTCGATCAACTCCAAGTTGTTCCCAACCAGCAGTATGTCATTAACGTAAGGGTAAGAAACATAATCCCCCATGTTTAGCTTTTGACATACACATAATGGTCTTCTGAAACCATAAATAAGCCAAACTTAGTTATGGCTTCATGGAATCTAAAGTACCAAGATCTGGAAGATTGATTAAGATCATATATGGACCTTTGAAGATGACACACTTTGTCCTCTTGTCTCTTTGATACAAAACCAATAGGTTAGTCCATATAAATCTCTTCCTCAAGATTATGAATGAGGAAAACAATCTTTATGTCCATTTTGAACATGTTAAAGTCCAAATGGGCAAGGAGGGTTAGGAGTAGCTAGGCCTGAACTTATCAATCAAACCATTTGCCTAACGTTATATCTTGAAAGCTCATTTGTTTTCAATAGATTTGCGTCAAGGTGAAGGATCGAGTTCGCAGACCTTTTTCTTGCCATTGAGTTCATCTCATCCCTCATGATATCCATCTACTCTTTTTGATTTGGTGAATCAACCTCCGCTTCTTGACAAGAGGTAGGTTCCTCAATTTTCAAAAAGTGCATAGCAATATTTCCCATTTGATTTAGAATATCGTTGAGGAATTCTCCATGCTCACTCATTCAGATCCTAAGACCTTCATTGTTTGTATGCTTATAGGAGAAATTCCTCATCCTTTCTCTAAAAGGTATGGGGTCAGGAATCCCTTTCCCATACTCTAAGAGGCATGGGACCTTGAGTATAGAGAGAAAGTTACTCCCACTATTCATTGAAAGTGATAACCTAAACGTGTGGAGTAACAGCATTTTCAGGAATAGGAGATTGAGGATAAACCTCATTCTCAGACTAATTCTCCTCAATATTTAGAGATTGAGAACGAATCTCATTCTCTTTAACAGACAATGCTTCACCATTCCTATGAAATAAGGAATATGTAGCATCCTCGGTGGCTTAGTGAGAATTCAAATCCTCCCCCTCATCAAGAGATTGTTGAAGGTCTTATCGTAACTCATTATAATTTGAGATTAATTTTAAACTTCCCCAAATGCTTAAGAACTTATCCTTGAGAAAATCGATATTGTGGGAATTCATTCACGATGAAGATATTCATGATTTCGATTGGTTTGAAGTGTCCTAATATTTTATTCCAATTTAGTCCTACTATCGCTGTAAAGTAAGTGAACACATCAAGTACTTAATAGTGGTGAGATAATAGGTACACATACTATATCACGAATAATATATCGTTCCATGATATGCTTTCACATTCATGGGCCCACAGATGTTTGGAGTGAATGAACACTAAGGGATTCGATGCCCTAGGAAAGATTTCACATTGCTTTAGTAGCTAGATATAACTCACATCTTGTAACTTAAGCCTAGTAAGTTGGTCTTAAAAGACCATCTTTAGCTAGTTTGTTAACTCCATCTTGACCCTCATGATCAAGTCAAGCATGTCTAAAACAGAGTCAACAATAATGTAAAAAAGGAAAATGTCTTGTTTCATCCAAAACATTAAAAACACCTTTCAATGTGTGGCCTGGCCAAACAAATTACCATTGTATATGATATCTAAGACACCTAGATGGAAATCAAAGAGAAAACTAATCTCATAAACAAAAGACACAAAGGAACATCGTAACCCAGGTGTATAGAGGGCATCATGAAGAAGAGACATAGTGCCTTGATGGAGCTTTAGATGATATGTCCTCAATTCAAGGACATCTTCTTCATCATCTCATATAAAACGATAATTTGTGAACCCATCGGGTAGTGATGAAAGTTCACAAAATCAACTCGATCCTAAAAATATGTGCTGGATTGCTCCCGTGTCTACAACCCACTAGGGATCATAGTTTGCAATTGATGCTTGGGAGTGCACATATTATTCTGAAGCAACTGTGAAAGAAGGTACTTCAATCAGCTTCGGATAATCCAGAGTGCAGGATTCCTTGTTTCCATAGTCATAGCACTTCACACGTGTTATATGCATCTCTCTATTTCCCTTAGCTTTTTTCCATTTTGCACTACCAACCTTAGGTCCAGAACTTCAAGATGAAATGAGTCAGGACGAACCTGATACATAGCTAATCCCACATGTACTTAATAGTGGGGTAACTTTCAATTCCCTCACTAGATCATCATTGATGCAATACAACAAAGTGTAGCGTGTTGATCTATCCATTCTCGAACCATTTTTGGTATGCCTTTAAGTTTTTTCGATACTGCTCACTAGCAATACTGTCCTTGCCATTCTAGGAGACCTAGAAACAGTCAAGGGTTCAAACACTTTACACTTACGCTCGATCAGAAGAAACTAAATCTTCTTCCACTATGTGTCATAGTTAGTGCTATCCAACTTTTCATTGGTAAACAAGTCACCAATCATATTTTAATTGCCATATCTAGAGGTATATATTTAAAAAAATGAACACTAGGCATATTTTCAAATAAATAAATTATCAAAAACTCCGCCGCATGATCAAAAATTTCGCTAAGCTCATAATCATCATATACAAACATGAATTAGAAGTTTTTATAATTTAATTACCACATTTTTCCATAAAACAAAATTTATGGAAAACATTATGATTAAACTAATTAACATTTCAGAAATATCACAAAGATATTCAACTTTATCATGTAAACCAAATTTACATGAAGTTATACCATTACATAAAACGAATTTATATAACTACTAATATGTCATTTAAAACTCCATCAGTGATATATCAACCATAAAATTCAGACTATTATATAAAACGTATTTATATAATAAAATGAATCTAGATTGCAAAATATATTTGAATAATAACATTTTACAAAAGAAATTCATTAAAGCGTAAGGAACCTTACATAAAACATATTTATACAATTATAGATAAAATGAAACTTATTCAAATGTCACTCGCAAATTGTAAAACACATTCATAATTTTATAAATTTAGGTTTTATGAAACGAATTCATAATACTGCTAAATTACATAATTAGTAGGAAACATGAAACGAATTCATATTTATTAATTTGAGCAAGGGCAAAAAAATGATAAAACCAACTAGCAAATTTACTATAACTCATGTAGTTCGTGTGTGTGTGTGTGTATATAAAACACATTTATATAACAATATTAATTAATGATGGACATGAAATATATTCGCATAATCAAAAGCAACATTATTTCTAACATGAAATATATCCATATACTAATCGCAAGTACTTATATAGAACACATCCATATAACATTAAAATTCGAATGAAACAAAAAGAATTCAAAGTAAATTTCGCCAATGATATAAAACGTATTCATATGATATTGTAAATTTAAATTTCATGAAACAAATTCACAAAATGCTTAAATACCCTATATATCCAAATATTGTTATATAGCTTATTCATATGAAACTTCAATATAAGATGAAACATCTTTATTAAATAATGTGAGGGTAAAACAAATAATCGATTCATAATTGCTCAGTCATTAGCATATAAAAAAAATATTTATATTACTCAGTCATAATTGAATTCAAGTAAAACAAATTTACGGCATACATACTAATTTTATATATGAAATAGATTCATATAATTTCAATCCAAATGAATATTTTTACATTAAACACATTAACGTCTACAAAATCGCTTGGGTTGTTTGCTTTCTAGTCTTTTACCCCTTAAAAACACTCTGATTCTCAATCTCACCTGTCACCCTCTTTGCCCTCCATTTCTCTCTGTAGGTAGTAAAAAATGGAGCACCGAAGCTCCACCTTTTCTGGTTGCCATGAATGATGCTCGTTCCTTTACCTCGCCCCCATTTGTATGGCGGTTCTATCTAATTAGCCACCTTTGCCATACCACCGCCCAAAACATCCAAATGATGCAAAGAACCACCATCCTTCACCTCTAATCGAAGGACCACAACCTCAGATCTTGCTAAACTGACACCACCAAGGCATAGATCGGCCACTAAGGAGCCGAAATACAATGTTCATCCACCCAATGCATATCTCATGCGGCAGCACATGGGTTATTCTTGGTGGTGCATGGCGATAAGTCAGAGTGTTTCTTTGGCGGTTTCAAGCATATCGACATGTAGAGGAGGTGGTGGAGGAAGAAGGTAGTCAAAACTCACTTTTGTAGGCGGCATGTGGTTCACACGCGCCACCCCTCCAGGCGGTTTTTGATAGGTATGTCTTGGTTTCTTTACCTCCTTCTATCCCATCTGAATTTTTTTTAATAGGACTGATTTTGAGGGGGTCTTGATTTTAAGGCCACTAAGGCCTACCCTGAGTTGTGGCCGTGGCCACTGCATCCACTATTTGGCAGCAGTGATGGTGGAATTAGGTGGGCCGCACTGGCCACCTCCTGGTGGCATAAACAGAGGAAGGGGGTCGAGAGAAACTCTCCCAAGCACTTAGATCCGATCCTGTATTGATTTATTTTGCATTTTGGTTATCCAGTTAAAGAGTCATGTTTCTAGAGTTAGAATTGAATTATGAGTTCCAGGGTTTTGGGGGTAGAGAATAATCTCACACAATTGAATAGAAGATTATGCTATGATGGATTCAATTAGTGTAATTGCACACAACAACATTGATAAGCTTCCATTTTTGACCTCTTTTAAAGCCATATTTGACCCTTTCTCTCAAGGATTTTGCGTTAAACTTCAAAGTTAAGGGTCAGATTGGCCTCATTTACCTTAAATTTACTCATATATGATGTTTCATGTTTTCAAGAGTTTCTGTCGGAAGAAAAGGGAAAACCCACTGATATTGGTGGAAAAGAGGGCCAAGAAGATGAGTTTTGAGCCTAAGAAGAGGCCAGCTGGATCCAGAGGATTGGGATGGGGACCCCATGCCAAGAAGCCCGGTCATGCCACACCAAAACCCCAGTAGCAACGATCTAGAGAAACGACGCAGTGCCCCCATGCCAGGGGGCACGACTATGCCATGATTTGTTCCCTTCATAACTTAATTCTTTTTTTTTTTGGGATTTTTGGGGGAGACTATCTTGTAACCTTTTAAGAGTACTTGAGAGAGGCGATTTTTAGGGTTTGAATTCTGAATATTTTGTAAATTTTTAGAGATTAGATTCAGGAGTTTAATTTAGTACTAATTGTGGGATCAATCTTGACAATCAATTAGAGTACATTTCTTTCTCTCTTTTCTTACGATCTCAATTAAAGTTTGCACCTTTAGTGATGTTTTCCAAATTTTATTCTTGTTTATGATCATCGATATGATTAGAGGCTAAACTATTAGACTTGAATTGGGAGTAGCCCTTATTATGCGAAATTGAGTCATGCTCTAGGTTTTTATGAATCATGCTAATGTTTGTGACTTGAAATCTCGCCTAGTGTGCTAAGTATTTGTTGAATTGCTTGAGAGAGATTTATTAACTGTTTTTAATTAGGGTTTAGGAAATCAACAAAAGTTGAATCCTTACCTAGTGCGACTTTGGGAGCAATTGATCTTCTTGAGGTGAAAACAGTTAGGGTTTTAATTGGGAATATTTGACTACAATATTATGTGACTTTGATAATCCTAGTTTCATGAAAATAGACAACTAGGATTAATTGAATCAGTTTATTAACCTTCAAGAAAAGGCATACATGAACTTAAAATTGAAATCTCTTGCACTTTAATTATTTCCATGGGTAGGTTTGCATGATTTAGTTTATGATTCATGTTGCGTAATAGTGTGGCCTATCCCAATCTAGGACCCTTGTCATTATCGAATTGGACAAATTCATTTGTCTTCAGTAGAATAGTACTGCTATCTAGTATCATTCAACTTAGGTGGACTTTTGCCTAAATTGAGTGCTATAAGTCGAATTTGGTGATTAAAAACAAGTTACCTATGGACACGACCCATGCTTGCCGGTTGCTAGCCACAGCTACGCTGTGCACTTGCGGTATAAATTTAAGACAATAAGTTTTTGGCGCCGTTACCGGAGAACTTGTCTGTTTCAACATCAAAAGCGACCAAAGCACTTTAGAATAGGCCTTTTCCTTTTTCTTCTCTTTTCCTTTTCTTACTTTTCCCTTGTTTTCTTTTAACTTTGCTTGGACTCGCTTATGCTTGGAATAGTTCTTGCTTTGTATGCACAGCCGCAGTCAAGGGAGTCATAACCTACTTCCCCTAAACCTTGAGATCGAAGCAATTGTTCGCAGGCAAAGTGGAGTGCAAAGAAAGAAGAAAGTAGAATCTGCAATGGCTGGAAGGGACACTTGAGTTTGAGAGACTATACTATGCCGCAATCATCGAGTATCACATTGTCCATAGTGAACCCAACAGTTGAGGCGCATAACTTTGAACTACGACCAGCCTTGACCTCTCTGGTGGAGAGAGACCAGTTTAGAGGTCACCTATCTCAGAATCCCAACATGCACATTTACTTCCTTGCAAAGTGTGACACCGTCAAACTCAATGGGGTACCTACAGATGCAATCCGTCTACGAGTCTTTCCATTCTATTTGAGAGACCGAGCTAGAGATTGGCTTTAGGATGAGAAGCCAAATGCTTTCACTACATGGGACACACTCTCTATGGCCTTTCTCAGCAAGTACTTCCCACCAGGGAAGACTGCTAAGTTTACAGCAGACATTACTTTGCTCACCCAACTTTATGGTGAGTCATTATATGAGGGTTGGGAGAGGTTCAAGGACCTTCAATGCTAGTGCCCCTATTATGGCATACCCCACTGGCTCTTAGTCCAAACCTTCTATAATAGACTACACCAGTCGTTGAAGATGTCAATTGACGCCGTAGCTGGCGGCGCACTTATGGGGAAGTCCATTGAGGCGGCGAAAGCCCTATTGGAGGAGATGACCTCCAATAACTATCACTGGTCCAGCGAGAGAACTATTTAGAAGAAAAGCAGTGGTGTTTATAGGGTTGATGTTGTAGACTTGCTAGTGAGCAAGGCTGATGCCCTTGCCCAGAGGTTCGAGAGGATGAATACCACTTCTTCGGGGAGTTCCTTGGGTATGATGTATGAGGTTGGGGCCGTATGTGAGATCCGTGGCATTCAAGGGCACGCTGCTTTTAAGTGTCACACTACTTTCCAGGGAGTAGAGCATGCCAATGCTATGCAAAATTTTAACCCATACAAACCACAGAACAACCCATACTCAAACATATACAACCCTGGTTGGAGAAATCATCTAAATTTCTCCTACTGCAGTAACAATCACCTACCATCCAATGCCTCTCAACCTCAGCCCCGTGGTTTTCAACATAGGGCATCCTATAACCCATCTCCCTAACAACCACCTCCTCAATCCAAATCTAATTTGGAGAGCCTTATAGAGCGCTTCATAACGACCCAAACTGAGACTAATAAAGCTCTTAGTGAGTCGATCAATTAGTTGACATCCAACTTTGACGCCATGCCATCCCACCAAAAGGCGATGGATACCCTGATCACGCAGATAGCTCAACAGGTTAGCTAGCTGTCCCGGCCCGAGGGGTATATTTCAGGCCAACCTGAGACCAATTCTAGAGGACACATCAATGCTATTTAGACAACAGGTGAAAGGTTAATGGTGAGCCCTATTATGGTGCTTAAAGAGATAGCTTTAGTTCATACATCTGTAGGAACAAATGAGATGAAGAAGGAAGAGGGTCAGAGTTCAGAGAAGAGGGGTACCCAGTCACCTCTACTACACCCCTACATGCCACCCATTCCATATCCTCAACGGGTGGCAAGATTTATGCTTGAACCCAGGTTTGTCCGGTCCCTAGATCTACTAAAAAGCGTGTATGTTACTGTTCCCTTCTTGGACGCGCTTAAGGAAGCCCCCTCCTACCTAAAGTTTCTGAGGAAGCTCCTCTCCAAGAAAGCTATGATTGAGGAGACTTCAGTAGCTCCTATAGGAGAGGAGTACAGCGCGATGCTTTAACACAAATTAGCATCAAAGCTACAGGACCTAGGAGGCTTTTTCATTCCCTGCTCTATAGGGGAGCTATAGATCAAGAGGGCTCTTTGCGACTTGGGGGCCAACGTAAGCTTGATGGCCCTCTCCCTCTATGAGGAGCTTCAACTGCAGGACCTGGAGCCCACCTACATGACTTTACCGTTAGCAGATCGTTCCACTAGGTAGCCTGTCAGCCTTCTGGAGGATGTTCCAGTTCAGGTGGGTAGGTTTGTCATCCCTTGTGACTTCGTGGTGACAGACATGGATAACTACTCCCAGGTCCTTATTATACTGGGAAGGTCCTTTTCAGCAACTGCAGGGGTGGTGGTTAATGTAGTTGCAGGAAAGATATCCTTCCATGTGTGCGGGGAAACGATAGATTTTCACTTTGCACCTCCCACCCTTCCACCCCCACCAACTACAGTTCTTACTTCTCCTCCGACGCTCTTGACCTATTCTAGATGCGCTCTCATCCATCCTGAGGAGGTGGTGGATGCATCATCATTCATTTCTTTAAGTTTCGCACCTCCCTCTCTTCCGCTATCATCTATCATTTTGAGGCAAGGGCCAAGCTAAGGACCTAAAACAAGTGCTTCTTGAGAGACAACCCAATTTTACTGCTTTCGAGAAAAGAAAAAAAAGAGAAAAAGGATGGAAAAAAAAGAAAAAGGAATCAAAACACCCAAAGGCAGGGCTAAGAGGCAGTAGGTTGGCATGGGCACCCCATGCCGAATGGCACGCCCATGCCACCCCTAAATTTCAAAAAAAGAAGGGGAGGAAAGCAAAGTAGCTATCAGGTAGCAACTTGGCATGGTGCCCTCGTGGCTAGTGGCATGGCCGTGCCGCAACAGGGAATGCAAGCGCAAGCAGCACCTTAGCATAGTGCCCCGATGCCAGGTGGAATGGCCGNNCCAAGTTAAAATCAGGCTTAAACCTGATTTCTTCTCTTTTATTTCTCCTTCTTCTTTCACTTCTCATCCACACTTTCTCTTTCTAAACCTCGGCACCCTCCTTCTCTCGCCACTCTACCTTTACATTCCTCCCATAAATCTTCAATTTTCCCCCAAAATCACCAATTCCACTTATTACTGCTCTCTTCCCACTCAAAATTTCCCCACTTTCACCAAATTTTACCTCCCTCACCTATTACTTTCTCTCTCTAAAATCTTAA
>NCQT01086823.1:7380-22223 GCA_002740465.1 Stenocereus thurberi | reverse complement strand
GTATTTTTCTTTTGCGATTACATCTCACAAAATTTGATCAAAGAAACTTTAACAATATACGTCGAAGAACAAAAGAGTCAATTTGTTTTTATGTTGAAAACAAAGATATAAAACAAACAAATCATTGATAAAATAAAATGCAAACAAATAGAAATTAATGAAGTAAAAAATGTTGAAGAAAGAATGAGAGACAGACCATGAATGCACAAAAATAAGGAAAAATTTAACTATGGAAAAGGATTAGTGTTCTTTTTTTTTTGAGAATTACAACTCACACGATCAAAGAAAAAGCCTCCCATAATTATATACATTGTTAGATTGCTATATTAAATTAGAGTTGTTTTTAATACAACTGATAAATGTGATACTTTGAATAAAAACTTGCGTTATATAATCCAAACAAAATATTTTTGACTGAACTAATACAACATCTATAACTTTTTCTTACCAAAAAAAAAGTAATCAACAGCGACTCTATGAAGGTGTTAAGAAATTGTGGATAGGAGGGTGTGTTTTGATAAAGATTATAAATGCTTTGGAATTTTTTTTAAAAAAAATTGTATANNATTATCTCTAATTTAAGTTTAAATGTAAAATTTAAAATTGTGAAAATTAGGCGGGATTGCACCATATACTTGGAATAAAGAAAGGAAAGTTTTTTAGACACCATCATTCTACTATTTATTATATAAAGATTACACTTTCCAGTTGTCCATCAACTGGAAATTGCAACAATAAATTCCAACTGCAATTTTAATTTCTACGTTGACAGTTGGGCCTTATGCTGGTAGAAATAATGTTGGTTGCTGGGGATTGTTAATTAATGATCGGGATGGCCGGATGGGATGGGAGGCAAGCGGTGAACTTAGCAGTATAACTACTTCATTGGATGGAATCATAAAATATACTATATTTTGTTTGTGTATGTTGTGTATAGAGTCAAGATCTTTTATATAAATGTAATTAATTTAAGTACAGTTATTTTGTGTGTGGTTACTGATCATGAACTCCATCCAAATGTTTTAGATACAGATTGATTTTACGCATTCACTTTCCACTTTTAACAATGTTTTTGACAACCTAAGTACTCATTATGTTATTACTTCTTCTTAAAAGTATTTAATTATCTAATCTATTCTTGAAGCAAAGATTCAATTCACTCAATTCGCATGTTGAAGATGAAAAGTTCAAATTTATCTATGCCAATAGTAATCATTTTGACAGAATACTTCCTACAATGGTTTGAAATGATATAATCTCTATACGAGTCACTTTATATTTGATGAATGTATGGTTATTTTATATATAATATGATGTAAATGGTTATGTCCTAAGTTTGCGCTCCTGTTTGAAAAAATTAGCTATTTAAGTAGCAGATAATGGTTCAAGTAACGCAGAATTGTTTAGATAGCATATAACAGTACTAATTTAGCTATTAGTGAATAACTGTTTAGATAAGTGTTTAAAGCAAATGCATTTGATAAATTTAACCATTGGGTTAGTTATTTAATGTAAATTCACATAAAAAATATAGATAATTTTTAAATATAAAATTTTCAAATGATATTTTTCAGCCAAAAAATATGAGGCGTTATTTATGAATATCAAAAGGTAATATTATTTGCTTTTCTAAAACGCTGCTTGAAACACTAAATGCTGCTTGAAATGCTCGCCATCCAAATGTCAGGCTACCGAACACTAAAAATTAACTGATTAATATATTAACTTCATCAAAACGCTAAATGTTACTGAAAACGTTGTTAATGAACCTATCTTTAATGTTTTAAATTTCTTATCTTAAAAATTTCCTCACTCCTTTAATTTTTTTTGCCGGTGGGTGTTTGTCATTCCTTTAAAATATTTAGATTAAATGGCATTAATTCATTTATTTGAGGATAGTTTTGTGATGCATTATATATATGCATGAATAAAATTGTTTTTTCCTTTTCAATCATTTTCTTTTGGAGAAAAAAAATTGTATAGAACTTTGCTGAAAATAATCTCCAATTTTTTCCTTATGTATTTTACATTTATACATGGTAGGTTTGATTTATTTTTAATGGTTTAATGAGTAGATTACAAAGATTACCACTGAACTTTCCAAATTTTGTAAAAATTATCACTAAACTTTTCAAAATGTTCACAAATGATCTTGTGATAATAGCATTTGTTATTGTTTTAAACAAGTTCTTTTTTGTGAATAGTTATGCGCATGTTTTATAGTCATACAACTTATATTTTACTTTTTTTCTTTTGGTAAAGAAAAAAAGTGACTAAGAGTTAAATGTCTCTCTTCTATATGCGATTAGAGAAAAAAAAATGAATTGTTCATTATTTCTCTATCCTTAAAAAAAGTCATTATGAGCCAATCGCATCACCTGTTTAATTTAGTCACACACGTGTTGCATTGAAATCAAAACTAGGAAAAAATATGTAAGGAGATGTAAGGAGATGTAGGAAGATGTAAAAAGATGTAAGAACATATCAGAATTTTATTAAAACTATAAGGAGATGCAAGCTGTAACCCAAATGCTCACTATCATGAAATGGAATACGGTCTCAATGTTAGAATCTATGATAGTGGGTTTGTCTTGTGTTAACAAATCAAAAGGTTTAACAATTACAAATTTGGCAACTGAATGCAAACCTTACAATGTCAATTTAGGTTAGTTTAAGATAATTTATTTGTGTCTACCAAGACATTTATCATCATGCTTTTCTTTATCGGAGGAACTTTTATAGGAATTAATTTCAGCAATTATTATAAAAATAGAGCAGAAAGAGTCGTGATTGACCAAGAGAAGCCAATATCGCTCTAGCTAATCATAGAAGTATACTCTACCAACATCTTAGTTCAATTTTTGAACAGCTCAAGAAAACACTTTGTGTTATAGAAATGACTTACAAGAAAATGCCTCATAAACTTTTACTTCTTTTTTTAACACTTTGTGCTACAAAAAGAAAATGCTTTGAATTTATAGCCTAAAGGAATCAACTCTGTAAAGTTTATTACAAAATAAGGTTTCTATTTGATTACACCTTGTTCCTCCCAAAAAAAAAAAAAAAAGCTTCTATTTGACCATAGACTTTTGCTAAGATGGAAGGGAGACCTTAACTTTGAATCCTTGTTTCATATTAAGGATCATAGAGGCATTAGGAACTATTGGATATGCTTGTGCAGGTTCGATGTGATATCTGCTTATTATGGCTATCATAGCAATTTTCATCATGGTCAACGCCATATTTTTTCCCACACAAGTCCTTGGCCCTATACTGAAGGCCAAGAACTGATGTGAAGGCACATATCTAATCTTACCTGATTCTATTATCCATCTCTCTAGCTTAAACTCGTAGCAATCTTCTCCCCATAAAGACTTCATCCTTCCCATGGCATACATGGTAAAGATAATTTGCATACTCGAATCCACTTTATGGCCACTGGGAAGGGTGTCCGACTCTATAGGCACCTTGGTATTGAATGGAACCGGAGGGCACAACCTTAAGGCTTCACATACTGCGGCATGGAGATAGATTAACTTGTCTTTGACGTCTTCAAAATTTCTTGACAAAATTTTGTATCGATTCCGTGTAATATCATCATCAGGTTGACAATGTTGCAATTGTGCTATCATAATATCGAGTTCTTCCTTGATTTTGGATAGCACATGTGGATTTTTTGTCAGAAGGTAGAAGAACCAGACTAAAGTTACACCAACAGTACCTCGTCCAGCACCAAACATACCTACAATTGCGTCCCTCAAAAATTTATCACGGTTACTTCCAATTTCAGCACTTGTCCTTACTTCATCCATGTATATTGCCATTAGGTCAACCCCCAATCCATTGCCTACTTTGCATGCCCTAGATTGTGAATTCTTCCTTATTTCAGCTTGCCTCTTAGATATGTACCCATAGATGAAATCATCAATTATTTTCCAAGCTTCTCTATGCGTTTTCTCTTGCCCGATGCCTAGGAACCTTTGAAATTTCCAAAAACAAGTTGGCACTACATGACGATACACTATCACCTCTTCGAAATCATGCAGGGCCTTCAAGAATGGAAGGTTAGGCAAATCAATGGATAAACTTCCAGGACCATAGTCCATGACTACTGTAGAATTGAAATTGTATCAAATGAAAACCTTCCAAACAAATCTTGCAAGTCAATTTCCAACCGCTGCTCGAAGGCATGGTCCAAGAATGGAATCAGCCCACTCTCTATTTTTTTCCAAACCTTCTCAACCAAACACTGATGAAATTCAGGATGACCAAAAACTGATTGAGCCATCCTTCGATGATACTGCCACATTTATGAGTCTATAGTAAAAATCCCATCACCAAGAACCTCAGATATTTCTTTGAATTTGGAGCCTCGGGGATAGTTTCTAAAGTTCTTGCTCAGTATGTGGTGTATATTGGCAGGATCACTTGTGACTAGCAACTTCATGTTGGTGAACCAAGGACCCTTCATGAGAAAAGTCAGTTGACTTTTTTCCAGGAATTCGATAGCATAGTCGTGAATTCTGTGATAATTTTTGAGGAGTGCAGGCAGCATTCCAATAACAGGCCAATTAGTTGGGAGCCTATCTTTTTTGTGAAAAGAGTAGAAAGATAGAAACAAAAGGAACAAGATAACTGGAAAGATTTCAAAGTATTCCTTGTAATTGGTTCGCCTTTTGAGGATGCACTAAGAGGAGTATTATTTTACCTGTTTGTGGGGATATGGTTCATTTTTGTGTAAATGACTCTTCTTTTATAAAAGTGGAGGGGGAAGTATTTATGGGGCAAAAGGGGGCCTCACTCCCCAAGGTTTTGTTACGTTTTAATTAAAAATATTTGTTAGATTTGGAGAATTTTTTTTTTGGGGGGGTATAATAATAGTACATTTTATTTCAAAATCTCGATCCTGACACCACCCATCATCATTCAAGTTCCATGCATCTTTTAATTTTATTATTTGGAAATTGGACAATAATAATTCTATTTTTGTGGGCATTGAACAATAGTAATCCCACCTAAGTTGCTGGATGTAGACATGTTGATCTTTGATCTTTTTTTTGGACCTCCATTGAGTTAACTGGACTAGAACTCTATCCCTAAAAACCTAATTGATGAAAATGAGTGGGAGGACAGCAACAATGGTAGGGTCATTAAGTTTGGAGGGAACAACTAATGACAACAAATGTAATGTGAAGGTGAAATGCTATCACGATATTGCTGCAGTTCATCAAACTTGCAAGCAACCCACAAACAAGGCCAAAAGGTTGTATGGTTGTCCATTATGGAAGGTAATCCGTTTATGGATTTTGTTATGTGTTATTGCGGGAGAGGCTAATTCCAAATTAGTTGATAGAAAGGATTTGTGTGTTTTTTTTTTTTTTGGGGGGGGGCGTTATTGACAGTTTAAACAGGATTATGAATATTTCAAAGGGGATAAAGATGATGATATGACATTGAAGGAGAAGAACAAGCTATTGGAAGATAGGGTGGAGGAGTTGGTGGGAGAAATTGAGAAGTTGAATACGAAGAAAGCAAAAAGGAGCAACTAGGAGGGGGCATGAGAGATCATGAGAAGCATATGCAACAAGTGAGGTGAGAATACTATTGAACGAGAACTCAAGATTGAGAAGTAAGATTACAAAGGAGAGGGTGAAAATTAAAGGACAAATGCAGAGGAAGAACCGGACATTCTAAAAAAAGAATTGCTGGAACTAAAGCGGAAAGGCGGTAGCCCTCAACAATTTTCTTACACTTGAACTAATCAAAACCAAAAAAATGTCCTCATAATACGCAACTGAAGCCTAAATTATAATTGCATTAGCCTACAAAACCTTTCATGCCCTTAACTACATAAGTTCTCAACCCAAACCCAGCCGCTTTCAAACAATTGAATGTATTTTCTTCCTTAACTTCCACAAACATTTTGAATCCACATTACTCAAAGTACATACATGGCCAAACTTTTGGGTTTTAACTCCACGTCTTTCCCAAGAAAGTCTCTTTAACCGCTTCGAAGTACTCTCCACTTTTAATTACCCTAATTTCGAAATTACCGGCAATCTTAGTTCTTTGCAGTCGCCTTCTGCCAATTCCTTTCATGGAGGAAGCGGGTTTTCTTCTTTGAATATCAGTGGAGTTCGGCACTCAACGGCTTTGCATCTAGAAATGAAGTTCTGAGAGATAAGGTGAGGAAAGAGAAGGCATGTTTTTGGTGGTGGGGTTGGTGAATAAGACAAGGAAATAAAAAAGGGTAGTTTGGTTTATCTTGTTAAAAACTCAAATGCTGACTGTACATTTCAAAAAAAAAAAGATCAACTTCTCATTTCCTTCCTCAACTGCTAACTCACAATTACGACTTGCCACATCAGCCCTCCGTTGAGTTCTAGTCCAGTTAACTTGATAGAGGTCCAGAAAAGGGGATCAAAGGTCAACATATCTACATCCAGCAACTTATGAGGGATTACCGTTGTTCTCAATCCAAACCCAGTCAGTTTCAAACAATTGAATGTATTATCTTCTTTAACTTACACAAACATTTTGAATCTACATTACTCAAAGAACATAGCTGGCCAAACTTTTGGGTTTTAACTCCATGTCTTTCTCAATGAAGCCTCTTTAACTGCTTCGAAGTACTCTCCACTTTTAATTACCCTAATTTCGAAATTACCGACAATCTCAGTTTTTTGCTATCTCAGTTCATATGTAATTCATATATTACTTCTACCCAACTTTTAATGTTAATAATTACTATATGATTCGGTCCACCTCCTCTGAGCCCCAGTTTCGCTAATGTTTTATGAGCATTTTAGTAGCTTTAGTGGCTTTTACATTTTCAGTAGCTAGCTTTTTCACATGATCTTTAAAAAAACTTCCATGTGTGCAACTGGGATTGTATTCACCCACCCGTTTGTTTTTTAATGAAAGTCAAAGGGGAGAACAGCCCCACCTTTTGGATTGCACTTTGGATTGTACATGGGACTGTGTAGTTGTGTATCTTGGAGTGTACAAAAATGATTTGAATTGTGGATTGCAGTTCCATTGGTAAGGCTTGTATGTTTAATTGGCCCAGTGGGCCTTCGTAGTAACGCTGTTAGATTTGTCCAATTGAACCATTGGTAAAACATGGTTACATGTGCTCAAAACTGGCCCGTTTAGTTTGACGCATGAATCACTCATTTATGGTACACTTCAAAATTGTTCCAATATTGGTAAAAGCTAAATTAAGTACCTATGCAAGAATGATCGCATTCCCTTATGTAATATTTTCTCTAGATTAATCAAAAGAAAAATATTATCTTTCATCAAAAATGGGGAGATTGTTGACTCCTTTACAATCCTATTTTTAAATTTTGAATGAAAGACATATTTTTAATTTGATTAAGTCAAAATTGATTGCCTTAGAATCTAGAACAATTAGTTTGTTGGTGCAAAGAATATAGGATTGTGATGTTATATTTATCAAATATCAAGATTTGCTCAAAATATGATATTATCTTGTGATATAATATTTTCAAAGATTGTGCTGCAAAATAAGCAAGTTTCTAGATAATTCTCTCAGCCAAGATCTTCTGCAAAAAATAAGAAAAAGCAGAACAGTAAAATTCAAGGGCTTGAAAGACCAGGTTCAAAGCCTTGAAATGATATGAAGGATTGATTTTCCTAAATTGGGGCAATGGTCTCTTACCAGTTTCACTCCAACCTCTGCAACACGTCTTGCGTATAGAAATAAGAGGAATTGGCAGCCAGAAAGTATGAAAGACGAGCACAAACAATAATACTTATAAGCATCCATTGAGCCTTGATTTGTTCATTCAATTCACTTGTATTATTCAAAGTTGTAATTAGGTGGGATTATAAAGTTGAAGGGTCAACTCTACCAAACCTAGTTGAAGGTGTCAACTTGTGACTTGAAACTTCGAGTGAGGTATACTCTAGAGTTGTAACTATCTCTCTTAATAAAATTGGGTTGATCCTAGAGTTAGGGAATTCTAGGCGGGGACTAAGTCTAGTTGAGGCTAACCTTGTTAAAAAGTTCTTGTGTTTTATCTATATTTATCTTTCCGCTATCTATTTCGATTAATTTACAATATTGATTATGACCCTATTAACCTCTTTATGGTGATTTAGTAGCTCTTAAACTTTTACGTACTTCGAAAAAATTGTAGTGATTTTCCCATAGTTCTCATTCTTACAATTAGGGTGTGTTTGGTAGGGGGTAAAATCATTTTTCAAAAAATAATTTTCCGATTTTACGCTGTTTGGTAAAAAGAGGAGGGGAAAATCATTTTCAGGGGAAAATCATTTTACCCCATAGGATGGAAAATATTTTCCCCTAAAATTGGCTGTAAAATGATTTTCCCTCACTCACTCAGCTCTCTTCGAAAACCCAGCCTAACTCTCTCTCTCTCTTCGAAAACCCCCAGACGACTCCCCTCTCTCCATTTCTCTCTCTCTTTGAAAGCCCTCTCTGTGTCTGTCTCTCTCTTCGAAACTCTCTCTTCAAAAATCCAGAGAGGCTTTGAAAACCCAAACTCCTCCACTCTCTCCATCTCCTTCGAAATCTCATAGCATGGTTTGATGTACCCAGTCCTCCCTTCGTGTTTCTGTAAGCATCGGTTGTCTAAACTGTTAGGGTTTCTGCGTGTTTGTGCTCGAATTTTGATAAGTATCTATAACCATCGGTTGTCGACCTTTTTTTTCCTAGCGAAGAGCGACAAATATTATTATGATTTTGTAAGGCCTGTTTGATGACTAAGTTGACTAGTTATCTATTAGCCTATTAGTAGTAAACAGTTGGAATTGATTGTCTTGGAAATGGTTTTTCATTATATCAAACAGCTGAAAATGAAATGTAAAGAAAATGATTTTCACCTCTACCAAACAGCAGAAAATGTAAGTGAAAAATTATTTTCCTTGGGAAAACATTTTCCACGGAAAATAATTTTCCGGAAAAATGATTTCACCCCCTACCAAACACACCCTTAGTAGCGCTCGCAACTAAACCTCCAGTCACTCTCCCACAATCCAAGTACATATTTCTAACGATGATTTAATGCATTAAAACGGGGCAGGGGGAATCGGTCTTTGCCATTTTTTGTGCCGCTTTCATCGTTCAGGTTTTCTAAACGTAATCTCTCTATTTTTGCTTTTTCTTCCCGTTTTTTCATATTTGAAAACAAATTACACTTTCCGATTGTGCATCAACCGCAAATTGCAACAATAAATTCCAGCTGCAATTTTAATTTCTACGTTGAGAGTTGGGCCTCATGGTGGTAGAAATAATGTTGGTTGCTGGGGATTATTAATTAGTGATTGGGATGGCCGGATGGGATGACAGGCAAGCGGAGAACTTAGCAACATACCTACTTTATTTGATGAAATCACAAAACACACTATATTTTATTTGTGTATGTCATGTATAGAGTCAAAATCTTTTATATAAATATAATTAATTTAAGTACACTTAATTTGTTTGTAATTACTGATCATGAACTTCATCCTAATGTTTTAGATACAGATTGATTTTATGTATTCTCTTTCCACTTTTAACAATATATTCGACAACCTAAGTAACCGTTATGCTGTTACTTCTTCTTGAAAGTATTTAATTACCTAATCTACTCTCAAATCAAAGATTTAATTCATTGAATTCGCACATCAAAGATGAAAATTTTAAATTTATCTATGCCAATAGCAATCATTTTTGGCAGAATTCTTCCTATAATCGTTTGAAATTATATAATCTCTATATTGGTCACTTTATATCTGATGAATATATAGTTATTTTATGTATAGTATGATGTCAATGGTTATATCATAAGTTTTTTGCCCTGTTCGTCAAAATTAGCTTTTTAAGCAGCAAATAAACGGATTTAGGTCGCGCAATATTGTTTTAGTAGAGGATAGCAGTTCTAATTTAGTCCATTAGCAAATAACTATTTAGACGAGTATTTGAAGTAAATGTATTTGATAAATTTAATTGTTGGGTTAATTGTTTAATGTAAATTGACAAAAAAATATGTATACAATTTTCAAATATAAATTTTTCAAAGGATATTTTTCAACTAAAATATATGAAACGCTACTTCTGGATGTCAAAAGCTAATATTATTAGTTTTTCTAAAACATAGCTTGAAACAGTAAATGCTGCTTGAAATGCTCGTCGTCTAAATATTAGGTTACCAAATATCGAAAATTAACTGATTAGTATATTGACTTTGTCAAAACGCTAAATGTTACTCAAAACTTTGTTACAGGACATGGCTTTTATGTTTTAAATTTCTTATCTTAAAAACTTCGTTACTCCTTTAATTTTTTTTGGGGGGGGTGTTCGCCACTCCTTTAAAATATTAGATTAAATGGCATTAATTCATTTATTTTAGGATAGTTTTGTGATGCATTATATATATGTGCATGAATAAAATTGTTTAATCATTAATGCTTTTCAATCATTTTCTTTTCGAGAAAAACATTATATAGAACTTTGCTAAAAAGAACTTCTAACTTTTTTCATTATGTATTTGACATTTATGCATGGTGGTTTGATTTATTTTTAATGGTATAATGAGTAAGAGAAAATAATGAATTGTTCATTATTTCCTTTTCCTTAAGAAAAATCATCATGAACCAATCGCATCACATGTTTAATTTAGCCACGCACGTGTTGCATTGAAATCAAAATAGTAAAAAAATATATATGAGGAAATATAAGAAAATGTAAGAAGATATAAGAACATGTCAGAATTTTATTAAAGATGTAAGAAGTTGCACGTAAGGAGTTATAAGAAACTGTATGGAGATATAAGTTGTAACTCAAATACTCACTATTATGGGGGGGGGTAATAGGGGCTAATGTTAGAATATATGATAGTAGGGTTTTCTAACTTAACAAATCAAGAGGCTGAACAATTACAAATTTGGCAACTGAATTCAAACCTTACAATGTCAATTTATTTGCGTCCAACAAGACCTTTATCATCACGCTTTTCTTCATCGGTGGAACTTCGCTAATCATAGAAGTGGATCATACCAACATCTTTAAAGTTCAATTTTTGAACAGCTCAAGAAAACACTTTCTATTATAGAAATGGGTTACAACAAAGTGCCTCACAAACTTTTATTTCTTTTAAGTGACGAGCTAGGTGCTAGGTAGTTATAAAAAAAAAAAATGCTTTGAATTTATAACCTAAAGGAATCAACTCTGTAAGAGTCATGATTGTTATTCATAAGCGGCCACCTTAACCTTGAATCCTTGTTTCATATGAAGGATCATAGAGGCATTAGGAACTATTGGATGTGCTTGTACTGGTTCGATGTGATATCTACTTATTATGGCTATCGTAGCAGCTTTCATCATGGTCAACGCCATATTTTTTCCTACACAAGTCCTTGGTCCTGTACTGAAGGCCAAGAACTGATGTGAAGGCACATATCTAATCTTACCTGTTTCTAGGATCCATCTCTCTGGCTTAAACTCGTAGCAATCTTCTCCCCATAAAGACTTCATCCTTCCCATGGCATACATGCTAAAGATAATTTGCATACTCGAATCCACTTTATGGCCACTGGGGAGGGTGTCTACCCCCATAGGCACCTTGGTGTTGAATGGCACCGGAGGGTACAATCTTAAGGATTCACATACCGCGGCATGGAGATAGATTAACTTGTCTTTGAGGTCTTCAAAATTTCTTGACAAAATTTTATATTGATGCCATGTAATGTCATCATCAGTTTGACAATGTTGCACTTGTGCTATCATATTATCGAGTTCTTCCTTGATTTTGGATAGCACATGCGGATTTTTTGTCAGAAGGTAGAAGAACCAGACTAAGGCTACACCAACAGTACCTCGTCCAGCACCGAACATACCTACGATTGAGTCCCTCAAAAATTTATCACGATTACTTCCAATTTCAGCACTCTTGCTTACTTCATCCATGTATATTGTCATTAGCTCAACCCCCAACCCATTTCCTACTTTGCATGCTTTAGATTGTGAATTCTTCCTTATTTCTGCTTGCCTCTTAGATATGTACCCATAGACGAAATCATCAATTATTTTCCAAGCTTCTCTATGCTTTTTCTCTTGCCCGATGCCTAGCCACCTTTGAAATTTCCAAACGCAAGTTGGCACTACATGACGATACACTATCACCTCTTCGAAATCATGTAGAGCCTTCAAGAATGGAAGGTTAGGCAAATCAATGGATAAACTTCCAGGATCATAGCCCATGACTACTGTAGAAATTGTATCAAATGAAAACCTTCCAAACAAATCTTGCAAGTCAATTTCCAACCGCTGCTTAGAGGCATGGTCCAAGAGTGGAATCAGCCCGCTCTCAACTTTTTCCCAAACCTTCTCAACCAAAGCCTGATGAAATTTAGGATGACCAAAAACTGATTGAGCCATCCTTCGATGATACTGCCACATTTCTGAGTCTGTAGTAAAAATCCCATCACCAAGAACTTCAGATATTTCTTTGAATTTGGAGCCCCGGGGGTAGTTTCCAACGTTCTTGCACAATATGTGGTGTACATTGGCCGGATCAACAGTGACTAGCAACTTCATATTGGTGAACCAAGCACCCGTCACGAGGAAAGTCAGTTGAGTTTTTTCGAGGACTTCGACAGCGCAGTCATGAATTCTATGATGATTTTTGAGGAGTGCAGGAAGCATTCCAATAACAGGCCAATTAGTTGGGAGCCCATCTTTTTTGTGAAAAGAGTAGCAAAATAGAAACAAAAGGAACCAGATAACTAGAAAGATTTCAATGTATTCCTTGTAATTGGTTTGCATTTTGAGGATGCACTAAAAGGAGTATTATTTCACCTGTTTGTGCGGGGATATGGATCATTTTTGTCTAAATGACTCTTCTTATATAGAAGTAGAGGGGGAAGTATTGATGGGGCAAAAGGGGGCCTCACTCCCCAAGATTTTGTTACGTTTTAATTAAATATTTGTTAGATTTGGTGGATTTTTTGGGGGGAGAGGTGGGGGCAGTATAATTATAGTACATTTTATCTCAAAATCTCGATCCTGACACCACCATCATCATTCAAGTTCCATGCATCTTTTAATTTTATTATTCAAAAATTGGACAATAATAATTCTATCATTGTGGTTATTGAACAATAGTAATCCCACCTAACTTGCTGGATGTAGACATGTTGATCTTTGATCTCTTTTTTTGGACCTCCATAAGGTAAGTGGACTAGAACTCTATCCCTAAAAACTAGACCTGGTAAAAATTGATCTGATTAGAAAATTCGATCCGAACTCACCCGAAAGTTTTGGATTTTGAACACAATTTTCTCGACCTGAACCCGAAATAAACTGAACTCGAAAAATCCGCAAATTTTTGGGTCAAACCTAACCCAAACCCGAACCCGCCCGCTCAATCAGAATATTATATCTTTATTTTTTATTTTTCTTTAATTTTTTCGTTTTAACAATGATAGTTTTTCATTATAATAAATTATTTAGAGAGACGTTTTATAATTATCCAATCTCTTCGCAAATTAGACGATTGTACCCATTCTTTCCGGAATTCATTCTCATAAAATAACATCATATAGAACTTATAAATGAAATAATTTTAGAAATGGACATAAAATATCTAGTGTTAAGAAAATCAATCCAAAATAACACAAGTATTAAAAATGTACAAGTCATACCATTATATTTCTAGTGAATTGAATATGTCTCATTGCATTTTATATAATATTACTTTATAATAATCTAAAATTTTGATACTATAATTAATAAATAATTGTAATATCTTGTGCGTCTATAATATTCTTTCATTTGGATTCCCTTTAATTGACGTCAAACTTGATATAAGTGTTGAACAATGGACCAATTTGTGTTCATGTTAGGGTCGGCTCACTAATAAAGTATACATAATTAGGTAATGCTAGTTAATTAACAAAATTTCAAATCATTAAATGGGTTAGTAACAGGTCGAACCGCTCCAACCCGTTATCATGCTTTAGATGGATCGGTTCATGAATGACCTGACTTATTATTAATATCTAATGTACAGATCAACCCACTCAAACGTGACCTAGTGTCTACCGGTACATGACATTCATATATCATATTGAAAAGTTTAAATATTTTTATAAAAAGTTCTTTTAAGAAATTATAGTTAGAATGTTTGTTCATTCGATATAGACAATTTTAAATAATAAACACGCCAAGATTTTGATTTTTACAAAAAGAGAAATAACTCACTAAAAAGGCGTTTCAAACTCGTTGGGTTGACCCGAAATCCGTAAAACCAAAATACACCCGTGTATATTTTATCAGAACCCGAAATACACCCAACCCATATCTTACCCGAACCCGAGTACACCCCACCCATATTTAATCCGCCCACTCGAGCTGACAGGTCTACTAAAAACCTGATTGATGACAATGAATGGGAGGACAGCAACAATGGTAGGGTCATGAAGTTTGGGGAGAACAACTAATGACAACAAAATATAATGTGAAGGTTAAATGCTATCACGATATTGTTGCAGTTCATCAAACTTGCAAGCAACCTCCAAACAAGGGCAGAAAAGTTGTATGGTTGTCCATTATGGAAGGCAATGTGTTTATGGATTTTGTTATGGGTTATTGAGGGAGAGGGTAATTTCAAATTAGTTGACAGAAAGGATTTGTGTTTTTTTTTTGGTCGATCATTGACAGTTTAAACAGGATTATGGGTATTTCAAATGGGATAATGATGATGATATGACATTGAAGCAGAAGAACAAGCTATTCGAAGATAGGGTAGAGGAGATGGTGGAAGAAATTGAGAAGCTGAATACGAAGAAANNNNAGGGAGTAACTAGCAGGG